>APFE030124113.1:93691-131050 GCA_000404065.3 Pinus taeda
TAACGAATCCTATGTGTCCTGTTCCGGGGGGTCAACGTGTCCGAATCCGACACCACGAATCCCAAATCCTATGAATCCTGAATCCCCGTGTCAGGTGACTTAGCTTGCTTGATATGACTTAGAAACTAGTAGTAGACTATCAATTCCCCCCATGTCAGATACAAGGTGAGAAGATGAAAAAAATATCTCTGCTACAAGATGCGTTTATCTATGCCTATAGCTTTGGCTTTGGCCGACTTCGACTTTAGCCTTTGGTTGCTCACTGTGGCTCAAGCTTGCTTGAAATGACTTTGAAACTAGTAGCTAACTCTCAATTCCCCCCATGTCAGATATGAGGTGAGAAGATGAAAAAAATCTCTCTACTACATGATGCGTCAATACTCGATAATGAATTCTACAGTATGATCGATATATCTTCTTGGCTGTTGAAGACCATTGTCAAGAAGCGATCCATCCAAGGTGAATCTTTGCTCTTGCAGGGTTCTTATGACTAGAAGATATGTTTGGCTGATGGGTATGTTTTCCATGATGCTCACAAGGACGAAGATCAAAACACTGCTCTTTCATGTGGCCAACTCGATGATAGTCTTGGGAATTGGGAATTTGATGTGATTATGGAGTAGGTGAAGATGAGCTTTCTTGAAAAAACTTTGCACTTTGAAACTGGATTGGTTTAGATTAGTCTAGAATGTGAAAGGTCACTTCCTTTTCATATCCAATATCAATTATGTGCTTGTTGTTGATGACTTCTTCCCAAGGTCTGAGGATGGGCTTGGGATGTGCAAGCTGAACTTCTGCATCTTCATGTGAATCTGCTCTTGACGTGGCATCACTAATCTGATCAAGTGTTGGGTACTGATGGGAATCAATCTCAAACAAAGAATTGTTTTGAACGAGGACTAGTTCAAAATGACGACTCCTCTGTTGTAGTTCATTTTGCTAGCACTGTGATTTGAGTTTATGAAACTCAATTGTCCTGTGAATCTTGTAAACAATTTAGAATTCTTGTGAGAGTGGCTTTGTGGATTTTCACAGTATCATCAATAGTAGAGAGTGTAAGGGTCTTTAGTAACTCTAATACTCCATTACTTCGAGCCATTTTACCATAGTTCAAGCTCAACAAATCAAAGGTGTCGATTTCAACCAAAAATGCACCCTTTGACAATGCAAATTCAACTTAAATATTCAAATGAACTTGCCATCTCCATGTTGTCCAAATGGAGTATATTTCACAAGATTGAATGTAACCTCAACAATAAAGGTGTGAGTAGCGATAATATTCAAAACATTGAAGAGAGGAAGAGCAAACTTCCATGATACTCAACCTTCACAGTGAGGGCAATTTTGGGCCCATCATATGTTATGGTATTCGAATCTTCTTGTTAACTTTTTAAGGTCTTGGGTTCCTAAAAAGGCTTAAACTGAAGTTGAAGGGCTATAACCCCATAAAATTCTTGAAGAGCCAAACCCTCTTAACTACAGAGAAACAAGTCGTTGATACCAGAGGTTCCCAGTGAAGTTTGTTCCAAGAAATATGAATTGAAAATAACTTGTTTATGGGGAAAGTTGTGAACTTTGCACTTTATCACATTTTGTAACAAACACTAGTCCAGTGACTAGTTGTGATTGCTAATGGGAGTTGGCTTTTCATAGGTATGTGCATTAGTATGATGAGTATTCGCTCGAGTTTGGCGTGGAGGAGAGTATTTTGTGCTACTAAATATTTTAGATTTCCATAGCTATTGGAGTCTCAGGTAGAGGTCCAACCCAATGTTGATTGTCTCCTTGGTGTTTGGCTTGTGACTTGAATCTAGGCTATGTTACTTGGGATGCCTTGGGTTAGTCTAAACAACATATGATAAGCAGTTGGTGCAATATTACCATTGGGAGGATTCATAATAGTGACAAAGTACCTAATGGTTGCCACACCACTAACTTTTAACTTCTCAGTGATATAAATGGTCACTTGCTATGTGCACACCCTAGATAATCAAGATGATGACAACATAGATGAATGGTCAAGATGATGACATCAAACATGAGTATCCAAACAAGCTTCTTAACAATCAGGCAATTGAAGTTTTGGTACAAACAGTGCAATTGTATTTCAATAACTCAGCACCCAGTGTTCACTTTGGTTATATCACAGATTATGGAGATCAAACAGTGCATAATAATAAGTGTAAACAGTGTGGATTTTCATTTCAAATTTCCATAGCAATCTACAAAGGCCACCAAGAGGCTTGAACCCTAGCTAACCTCAACCTTCCTCACACCTGTAGCGAGGTCTCAGGGTTAAGGCAACTGGAATAGCATGTGTAGCAAGTGTTATACACACTTTAATTGGTGTGCGTTTCATTCCTTGGGAAAAGGAAAGTCTTCACTATATTGCGCATGGTTTACTTATATCTGCAACTTCTGTTGCAACTTACATCATTGTTGTAGAGAACACTGTTTTGGCATGTTCTCTATAAAACGTTATTAACCAGTATGAAACACATGATATCCAGTCTGAATAATCACCCGAAGCAACATGTTTGGAGTTTCTTTTTTTATTTTAATCTATCTTTGAATTGGAGCAAAGAGAGGAAGTCCACACAACCTGGGACTTGTGTTGGTCAGAGTTTCAGAGAATAATTGAGCAGTCATGCAGATTTGTGGAGCATTGAGAAGATAATAGATGATGTTGGGATGTAATTGATTGCGTTGGAGGAGTTTCAATGGTGACATGCCAAACAACAGGTTGTAGTGAACTTCAAAAACAATGTAAGGAACCGTTGAGTGCCACTAGATCCTGTTGCTCCATTTTCTTTACACATCTATAGAAAATTGAAAGAAAACCACATGATTAGCTTCGAACCCAAGTAAACTATGAAATACAACCTTGGCCATGTATAGAGTGCCCTGTTTGATGAAAGCCACACAAAATTAATGGTTGGGGAAGGCCACATACTTGTGGTTCTGATATAGTCAAGCAGGGCAGAAAAATGCCCGCTTTGATACCATTATTAGACTCATGAGAATGCAAGAGACAATTATATAAATTTAAGACACATTATTCAATGATATGATACACATAAATACAATTTTGTGACCCTTTGTTTCATCTTTCAACTAGTCTCTTGGATTTTCGATGACGGTTTGTATTCCTTCACACCAACCCTATCTTAGTAGGTGTCAAAACCATGAGATCCTTTCACCAGTTGTTAAGATTGTTTTTGTTTGTATTGTATTAGAACTACTTGCTTTGCTTGATTTAGAGTTAGAACAATTAGATGTTAAAATGACATTTTTACATGGAGATTTGGATGAAGAGATGTAGATGGAATAGCCACTAGTATTTGTTCAACATCACAAAAGAAGGTTAGTTTGTAAGCTGAAGAAGTCATTGTATGGCTTGAAGTAGTCTCACAGTCAACGTTACAAGAAGTTTGATTGCTTCAAGATGACACAGACTTGTACCAGAAGTGAGTATGACCATTGTGTTTACTTCAGAAGTTTGAATGGTATACTTCATTATCTTGGTGTTATATGTTGAAATATGCTTGTTGCAAGCAAAAGCATGGATGAGATCAATGGGTTGAAGGCTCAAATGGCTAGGACCTTTCAATGAAGGGTCTAGTGTTAAATTTCTAAACCTTAGTAATCTGGCAAATTATTTCCTGGTAATTTCCTTGCTATTAATTACTTTAAATTACAACTTACTGAATGAAATGCACAATTGGGATTTTTAATTGGTCAAATAAAAATTTTCAGTGGAAGCAAAATAGCTAATTTCTACACATGCACAAAAGAAAATTCCGCCCATTAAATTTGTTGTTCATTAAAATATATCTCAACATGCAAGGGCTCCCTTACTAAGAAAATGACCTTTTAAGGAAAAATACAAACTACAAAGTATTTTTGAATTTTGTAGGCACTTGTATGGCTAGTACGACCCTTGGAAAATTGCTAGATCATCTCCTTGACCTGTTGTATGGACACACAGGATCTGTTTTACGACCTGCATGGTTTGTTGTATTTGCTGTGGTATGGCCTGCTGTGTGGCCTGCTCTCTGCAGCCTTGCTTTGTAGTCAATCTGGTGGCTGATCTCTCCTGTTGTAATTTTTCCTTGCACTCTCCTCCCTCAGCCTGAACATTGGATGAATATCCTTTATCACCCTTGCTGTGTTCTTGAATCACTATCCTTCGTCACTAAAATCACTCAATGTCTCTCTCTGTTGTGTGCTTTTTTCCTTCACCTTGTCTTCCTTTTATAATCTTTAGTTATGATCGAATCCATTCACCCTAATCTTCGAAGTGATTGACGATTAAGACTAAATCTCACCTCACTTGCTATCAACGATTAGGATTCATCTAATTCACTAATGTAAAAACCTTTACATTTCATTAGATTAAATTCACTTTTCACTTTAATAATTCCTTTAAGTAATGTGAATTACTAAGGTTGAAGGCATTGGATGACTTCCACATGTCGTGACACCTAGCTATGTGTGGAAGTTCTTGTTCAATGTTATAAACATCAACACTCCCTTTTAGTGAGAAAGGAATGCCTTGAAGAGCCACTTAAAACTACCTATTCCTTTGGACTTGGCACAATGTCCCACACACATCATCCTCTACCATAGCATTCCTCCAAACCTACTGGTTTCTTGCTTCTTCAATGATGCTACTCATTAGTGCCATATAGTTTCGAAACTTCTTGGGGGGATTGCTCTCCTTGAATGTGCTCTTAGGAGCCTCAACATGCTTATGAGCATCCTTCAATCTGTGTAAACCCCCTGGATCTTCTAACAGAGTTGTGAGAAGCCACTGACTCCTCTCCACTTGAAGTTTGACTCCCTGAATTGGAAGCCTTTGAATGATGTTTGCCCTTTGGAGCCTCCTGCTCATACTCCTGTCACTAGTAGTGGGTCATGTGACTTCCTAGATGCTTAGGTTCTTGAACTTCACATCTTACCTCACAATTGTCTTCCTCTGTGCTAGAATGAAGATCCTACAAGCCTTTGAAGGCTCGTTGCAGCCCACAAATCTGCCCTTCTCTCTTGAAGGTTCTAGCTTCGCCTTCTTCTCTATAGGAACATGGATGTATACTAAACAACCTAAGATCCTAAAATGTCCTATTTCTAGCTTCACCCTACTGAAAGCCAATATTATTATGACTGAACTGGGAGATCGTGTGAATGGGGAACTGGTTAGAATTGGTAAAAGCACTAGACCAAAAAGCCGATTGACCAAAAAATAAATAAAATATTTAAATTTTAAAGAAAAAATATATATTCATGTGCATCCATATGAATCCAAACCATTTATACACCAAATATGCAAAAGTTCTTATTTATGTAGCATTTAAGGGTGCATATAACCAAAAATAGCACCGAGTGCAATCCATCTCTGAACCAAAAATACATCAACAACCATGCTATAGATGGCCTCTAGCATCCAAAAAAATCATGCTACAACAAATACCTACATATCATCAAAATCATTATATATATTGGGATCTTTGTCATCAATATCACCCTCTAAATATACGAATCCAAACCATTTATACATCAAATATGCAAAAGTTCTTATTTATGTAATGTAAGGGTGCATATAACCAAAATAGCACTGAGTGCAATTCGTCTCTGAACCAAAAATACCTCAACAGCCATGCTATAGATGGCCTCTAGCATCCAAAAAAATCATGCTACAACAAATACCTACATATCATCAAAATTGTTATCTATATTGGGATCTTTGTCATCAATATCACCCTCTTAAGTATTAAAATAAGATAGAAAAAGCTTAACATGTTAGGTCAACATTTTGTTTGAGTTATGGGTACATTTATAACGCGGCAATCCCATTTGTTGTGGGTTGTATGAAACTATCAACTCCCGTTTGATCCCTACCTCCATTTAGAAATCCTCGAAGTCATTGGAAGTATACTCACCCCCATTATCTGACCTCAATGTTGATGATAGTAGCATTAGACAGGTACTTCCACACAGGTCTGAGTGTCTAGACGTGTGGAAGTTGTTCAAGGGATCTTCAACTTTAACAAACTACTTTAATTAAAGGAATTATTAAATTAATTTCTTAAATAAGGAAAACTGACTTAATCTTATGAAATGCAAAGGTTGTTTGCATTAGTGAATTAAATGAATCTCAACCGTTGATCCCAAGTGAAGTTGAGATCTAGTCTCAATCAGCAATCACTTTGAAGATTAAGGTTGCATTTGGTCAATAACTCAAACTTATAAAAGGAAGGCCAGGCTAAGGGAGAAGACACATTAGTGAGCGCAAAACATAGTGAGACAGTGAGCTCTTAGGGATTGGGTGGAGAAGGACATTCATCCAAGTGTGTAGATTCCAAAAGAAGAGAGCAAGGAGTAGCAGGAGAGAGAAAAAGATGTGTAGATAGAAATTTGTACAGGGCTGTACCGCATCTAGAAATTGTAGGTGGCAAGCTGCCATACGTGTGAACAACACCAATAAACATAGTTTGTATAACACATATAATGCCCACAAGTGCCTCTGACTAGCTGTGATGCCCACATGTGCGACAAAATAGTCGTACGGGTTGCATACAGCTTGTACTTGCAGTGGGCAGACAATACGAATGACATGCAGAAGGATTGCAGGCTGTACAAGTTGTACATATCTGGTTGAAGATCTTTCTTGTTGAAAAAAAATCTCAGTTTTTTGCTTTGTGTAATTTTTTCTCTGTGGGCATTTATTTTCCCAGTTGGGAAAGCCCTTGTATGTTGAAGAATTTAATTAATGTAATAATAGATTTGAAGGGAAAAAATTATTTGTGTGCATATGTGTGAGATTGGGTGTTTGTATTTTGTTTTCCTGTTAAAAATTCCGGCACCTATTTTATTTAGTAAATCTGCAATAAATTAATTTATAGCAAGAGAATTTTCTAGGTAATAAATTGCCAATAGCAGAGGTTAGTAAAATTTAAAATGGTATTAGAGCTTACACTCTCAGATGGATGCCAATTTTTGGGTTTTGTATAGATCAATCAACAGTGATTTGGTGGTCATTCCTAAGAGGGAGAGAGGGAGGCTATACCAATCAAGGGTTTGGCAAAAATTAAAATTTTGTGGGTGTTTTAAAGGAGACCAAAACATATATCCACAGAGATTTGCAGTAGCTCTATTAGATCTGCAAGGACATCTTAGCAAATCTATAAACCAACAATTTTTTATTCTTATGGGTGCTGAAAGGGCTTAACATATGACATATTTTTATTAGATCTAGCAATGACAACAACTAGTTTTAGATTTGAAGACTGGTTGGATGGAGCGTCTTACTCCCTATCTTGGAAGGCGAGGGCAAACTTTCTTTTAAAGGAACATGACCTGCGTGAAATTTAGAGGATTTTTATGTACCGATAGATGCAACACTTAGGGTGGCTCATGAGGAGGACATCAGAGCCTAGAGAGTGATCTTGGATACCGTAAAAATCATTTGATCTTGCACTTGGTAGAGAAGCAGCCGATTGGAGATATGTTTAAGTCTCTAATGAATAACATAAACATGAAGATGGTCTTGAGAAACAAGCTAAGATCTGTCCAGATGTTGAGGTATGAAAACGTTACTAGCTATTTCATGCAGATTAGCTAGATTCAAGATCAACTTGTAGGTAAAGGGGGTAAGAGGATGAGGCAAAACTCATCAATGTGGCACAAATGGGTTCACCAAGCTATGGGAACTATTTGCCAAAGGAATTTGTGCTTGGGAGACTTTCCAAATGGGAGAGGCTTTGAGATGATTGCATCAAGGAGATGGAGAGGAGAACTTGACCTTCGTTAGTTTTTCCAAGAAGGGCAAAGGAAGGGTTCCTATGGTAGGGGAAAAGAAATACCTGAGCAAACTCAAGTGTTTCATTTGCCACAAAAATTAGCACTATGCATGATAATGTTTGAAGAAGGGGAAGGGGATGTCACAACACACAACAACGTCAGCGGAGGTACAACTTGATGAGTTTGTAGTGAAGTTTGAAGATTGCTCATTAGTCTCCTATCTATCTACTAGCACCATCACCAAGAATGCTTGTTCATGGATAATGGTGCATCACAAGATATGATAAAAGCACGAGAGTTATTTAGTAGTCCCACGGAGAAAGACTCAGGGGTTCATGCGGAGCTTGGTAATGATGCCAAGTATCTAGTGAAGGGAGAGGGGACCGTTAAGTTCCAACTTGAGTGAAGAGGAATGTTGGAAGCCAAGCACATGCTATTTGTACGAGGACTGGATAAGAACTTGCTCTCGGTGTTAGTGATGGAAGATAGAAGATATGAGGTCATGTTAAGGAATGGGCAAGTGCTTATTCCTCTAAAGGATACTAGCCCAAACATAGCAGTGGCCATCGGGGTTAGAGAGGGCAACTTATAGAGGTTGATAGGCAAACTTGTTTAGGATTTGGTACATGGTAGTGACAACTTGTGCGAGATGTGTCCCAAGAGGTAGGGACGCATGCATTATAGGGGTTTCTAATCATGAGGGAGATTATCACTGGTCTCCTAGAGTTTAGTGCCGAGCAGCAGGGTGTGTGTAGAGGGTATGCACTTGGAAAGAATGCGAAGGATGCTTTTCCAAGAAACAGGTGTAGGTCCAAGGGGATCTTGGATCTCATTCACTCAGTTCTATGTGGATCGATGTCAATGGTATCAATGCAGGGAGCATTATATTTTGTCACATTTATTGATGACTATTCCACGAAAAGTTGGATCTTCTTCATGAAGAGCCAGGATGAGGTTTTCAATCGTTTTCGGAAGTTCAAGGCTAGGTGGAGAACCAAACAAAGAAGAGGATCAAGGTCCTAAGGTCGAACAATGGGGGTGAGTACACTTCCAATGACTTCAAGGATTTCTAGAAGGAGACAAGGATCAAGAGGGAGATGATAGTCTTGCACAACCCTCAACAAAGGCCATGATACGTGACCAAGATCAACCTATGTTTTTTTAGGCAGAGGCATGTAACATTGCAATATATGTGCATAACAAGAGTCCTCACATGATATTGGGGGACAAGAACCGTGAGGAAACTTTCGTAGGGGTGAAGCTAGAGATAGGACATTTGAGAATCTTTGGTTGTCTAGTATACATCCATGTGCATGTGGAGAAGAGGACGAAGCTAGAGCCTTTAGGAGAGAAGGGGATATTTGTTGTATACAACAATACCTCAAAAGCTTATAGGGTCTTCATAAAAAAAAGATAAGTGTGACGAGAGATGTTAAGTTTGAGTAGAATTTGGCATATAGGAAGTCTCATGAATTGCCGCCAATAATGACAGAGGACGAGGAGTAGAAGGCTTTGAAGGGAAAGCAACATGCAAAGAACTTCCAATTTAGGGAGTCAACCTTTAGGTGGGGAGGAGTTATTAGCTCCTTCTAGTTTTGGCAAGAGACCTAGGTGGTTTGAGCAAACATTGAGGGATTCTCAGGAGCATGTGGAGGCTACTATTAGCACACTCATGGAGAGCAAGCTTCTAAAGAAGTTTTTGAACTACATGGCATTGAGAAGTAGCCTCATTGAAGAGGCAGTGGACCAAGAGGTTTGGAGGAAAGCCATAGTGAAGGATGACGTATGGGACATTGTGCTAGGATCAGAGGGAAAGCTAGTTTCATGTGGCTCTTCAGGGAGTACCTTCCTCGCTAAGAGGGAGTATTGATGATAGTAGCATCGAATTGGTGCTTCCACATAGGTATTTTACTATTTAAGTGTCTAGATGTGTGGAAGTCGTCCAAAGGACGCTTAACCTTAGCAAATTACTTTAATAAAGGAATTATTGATTTTCCTTTATAAGAAAATGCGAGTTAGTCTAATGAAATACAATTGTTATTTGCATTAGTAAATTGGATGAGAATCTCAAGTGTAATTGAGATTTAATCTTGATAGTATCACTTTGTAGATTAGGGTTGTGGACTTGGTTGGTAACTCAAACTCGTAAAGGGAAAGCTAGGCTAAGGGAGAAGACACGTTCGTGAGCACAAGAGACAGTGAGATCTCAATGATTGGCTAGAGGAGGACATTCATACAAGTGTGCAGATTCTAGAGAAAGGAGCAAGGAGCAGTGGGAGAGAGATAGCAACCAACAAACAAAGGACTATTTTGGGCTGATTTGCAGCTAGAGATAAATCTATTCAGGGCCATACTATAGTTGGAGATTACAAGTGTGGCAAGCTGCCATACGCTTGAAAAACAAACAACAAATGTAATCTGTACATGTGAACATTGCCCAAAAGTGTTGCAGAACAATTGTATCAGCCCACACAAGCCATAGAATAGTTGTATATGCATTGTGCAACTTGCATGTGCGGCGGGCAGATAGTACAAGAGCAGAAGGATTGCAAGGTGTAGAAGTCGTACAGATTTGGTAGCAAGAGGTCTTTCTTAGGTTTTTTCCATGTAATATTTCCCCAGTGGGCTTTTATTTTCCCAGTTGAGAAAGTATGCTGAAGAATTTAATTAATGAAATAATAGATTTCAAGAGCAGGATTTATGTGTGCATATGTATGAGATTGTTTTGCTTTCAATGTTTATATTTTATTTACCTGTTAAAAATTCTAGCAGTGCTTTTATCCGGTAGATCTGCAGTTAATTAATTTACAGCAAGAGAATTTACTAGGTAATAAATTTCCAATAGCTTGGGTTAGTAAAATTTAACACTCAAGACCTTGATCTGCCTTTCTGTTCGGTTTTCCACTTGAGCCTTAAGCTCTTGAAAGCAATTGAAGACCTCATTCTTGGTCTCCATAAAGAAGACCCATGTCTTCCCAGAGTAATTATCAATGAATGTTACATAGTACGATGCTCCATGTGCTGATGTGACTGATATCAAACCACCCATGTTTGAATGAAAAATATCCAAGATCCCCTTAGACCTACTCTTGTTGCTTGAAAAGGTATCCGTGACATTCTTTCCAAGTGCACATGCCCTGCTGCTCAGTACTGAAATCTGGGAGACCAATGATAATCTCCATCAGAATCGGTAGTGCCCTGTAGTACAAGTGCCCCATCTTCCTATGCCACAACTCACACAAGTTGTTATTGTCAGGTACTAGGGCATGAATTGGCTTACCCTACAACCTGTATAATTGCCCTCTCTCTACCCAATGACCATTGCTGATCCCTTTGAACGAATGAGTAGTTGTCCTTTTTGAAACACGACAATGAGATTCCTGTCCTCCATAGCTAAGACTGAGAGCAAATTCTTCCTTGGTCATGGTACATGTAGCACATCCTGGGCCTCCAACAAACCACTTGATCAAGTTGGAGCATAATTGTTCCGTCACTTTTCATTCTATACTTGGCATCATCACCGAGTTCCACGTGAATGCCTAAGTCCTTTGTTAGGCTGCTAAATAGCTCTCATGATTCTGTCATGTGATAAGATGCACCACTACCCAAGTACCACTTACTCCTAGTGATTGTGCTAGTAGAAAGGTATGAAACTTGCGAGAAGTCCTTTTCAATTTCTCAACATGCTCATCCAATTGAGTCTTTTCAATTTCTCAACAAGCTCATCCAATTGAGTCTTTCCTGAGGCGGCTACTTGCTGTGGATTTTCCTTATCCTTCTTCTTCTTTGGACACTGAGATGCATAATGCCCATGCTTGTGGCAAATGGAACACTTGATCTTGCTCAAGTTTTCTTTCTTCCTTGGTTATGAAGTTCATTCCTCTCCTTTACCCTTCTCACTAGAACCCTACCCTTTTCCTTTTCTTGCCTAACTATCAAGGTCTAGGTTCTCTTCTCCTCCTCCTTTCCTGCAGGTGTTGGATTTTTCTCTCTCTTCCTGGATGTAGTCATCCCAAAGCCTCTCAAAATTGGGAAGTTACTCCTGAGCACAGATACCCTTGACAATTGGTTCCCAAGGATTTGAGAAATTATTCAGTGTCACATTAACTAGTTTTGACATTTGTATCATCTAGCTTCTCCCCAATTATTGCAAATTGATCATGTACCTGGGTGATCCTCTTGAGGTAGCTGGTAACATTGTCAAATTTTGACATCTGCACAGATTTGATTTTGTTCCTCAAGATCATTTTTCTGTTCATGTTGTCACTCTGGAATAAATCCATTATAGCCTTGAACATTTGTCTCACTAACTACTTCTTAGACAAGCGAGGGATCAAATGATCCTTCACTGCATCCATGATTACTTAGTCGTCTCTAATGTCCTTCTCATGAACCACTAATTGCACTAGGTCTGTCAGTAGAGGAATTACCTTGTCAACAATATCTTAAAGGTCATTTTCCTTCAAAAGCAAGGTCATTTTCCAACATAGGAAGTTTGAGGCTCCATCCATCCGGTCTTCAAACCTTAGACTTGTTGCTGCACTTCTAGATTCGATCAAACTGTCGTGTGCTTATTCCTTCAAGCACTCACAAGAATTCTACTGTTGGTTTATAGATTTGTTAAGATCTCCTTGTAGATCTAATAGATCTACTGCAAACTATTCTGGATCTATGTTTGGCCCTTTAACCACCCAAATTTTTTTATTACTGCAAATTGTTGGCTTTCAGATTTGTGGCAAACTGTTGAGAAACCATTGTTGCGGCTACCTGTACGACCTTGACCACACCCTTTTGGCTGCATGTCACCGTAGGGCAATGCCCATGGCTTGTACGACATGGTGGTAGCCCAAATGGCCTTGCCCACACGCTGTACGACTTGCCTATGGCCTGTACAACAATCCTCTACCTACAAAACTACTCCTTAGCTGCCCAAAAATCTATCCTTTAATTTTTGGCTGCTAGGTTTTTCTCCTTTTGTTGCTATATGTTGTGTGGCCATGAAATCAATCTCCCTCTCAAAGTGTAAGCTTTGATACCATGTGAAATTTCCTAACCTCGGTAAACTAGCAAATTATTTCCCAGTTATTTCCTTGCTATTAATTATTTTAAATTACAACTTACTGAACAAAAAGCATTATTGGGATTTTTAACTGGTAAAATAAAAAAATTCAGCGGAAACAAATTGACCAATTTTAAGACATTCACATAAAATTTTTCCACCCTTGAAATCTGCTGTTCAGTAAAATGTAACTCAGCATACAAGGGCTCCTTTATGGGAAAATGGCCCTATGAGGAAAAATACAAACTACAACAAAATATTTTGAATTTAGGCACCTCTATGGGCTGTATGACCCTCAAAAAATCATTGGATCACCCCCTCAACCTGCTGTATGGCCGTGCAAGATTTGTTGTACGGCTCACAGGATCTGTTGTACCTGTTGCTGTATGGCTTGCTGCATGACCTGCGCTTTGTAGCCCTACTCCTAGTTGATCTAGTGGTTGATCTCTTGTGCTGTAATTTCTGTTTGCACTTCCTCCCTTAGTCTGGATGAAAATCCTTTATCGCCCTTGCTGTGTTCTCCTTGAATTATTGTCCTTTGTGACTCAATCACTCAATGTCTCCCTCTTATGTATCTTCCTCCTTCACCTAGCTTTGCTTTGATTTTAAGTTATGATCGAATCCATTCACCCTAATCTCCGAAGTGAATGATCGTTGAGATCAGATTTCACCTCATTAATGTAAGAACTTTTAGATTTCATTACATCAAACTCACTTTTATAAAAACAATTCTCTGTAATAATTCCTTTAATTAAAATGAATTACTAAGGTTGAAGGCTTTGGACAACTTCCACACATTTTGACACCAAGATCTGTGCAGTTGTCTGATGCTACAAACATCAACATTTAGGAGTAGTGAAACAAATCTTGGCCATAGAAATACACGAAGACGAGAAGAATGGTAAGCATGGGTTTTCACAACAAAATTATGTTGTGGAAATACATGTTAAATTCAGAATGAATAAATGTGAAACCTGTAAATATCCCTTTAGCTTCACATTTTAAGCTTTCTTTAGGTTTATGTCCTAGTGGTCAGGGAGAAAAGGTTTATATGTTTTGTGTACCATAGGCTAATGTAGTGAGAAGTTTGAGATATGTGATGGGATGTAGTAGACCAGATATTTTACTTGTAGTGGGTGTTGTCAATATATGCTTGGCAAATCCAGGAAGAGAGCATTGGGAGGAAGAGAGCATTGGGATGCAGTGAAATGGGTGCTGCGTATCTTAAAGGCACAAGTGATTATTGCATCACCTTTAACGGCTGTAGTGATTCTTTTTGTGGTTATGTTGATTCAGATTTTGCAGGCGACTTAAATAGGAGGAGATCTACTTTAGGTTGTCTTTACTCTTGCAAGAGAATCTATTTCTTGGATGTCAAAGCTTCAAGAAACAATTGCTTTATTCACTACCGAGGTAGAATGTATTGCTGTCTCACATGCTTGCAGGGAGGCAATTGGGTTGAAGAGTCTTTTGGGTGAGTGTGGATGAATGTGGGATAATGCGACTATATTTTATGATAGTCAAAGTGATATCCATTTGGATAAAAAATCAACTTACCATAGTAAGACTGTAAGATGAATTATTGAATGAGGTGGAGTAGATCTTAAAAAAGATTATTGATGGAGGTTGAGTAGATTTAAATTTTTTTTTATTGATGGAGGCAGAGTAGATCTCAAAGTTGTCTATACTCAAGGAAACTATGCAGACATGTTTACAAAACCAATGTTGTTAGAGAAGTTGTGGTGGTGTTTTGCTTCTCTTGGCTTATAGAAGAGGTGATGAACAGGCTTGGGCAATATATCAGGTTAATTTATTGTCAAGGTGGAGATTGTTCGAATTCCGGACACCAAAATTAAAATAAATTGTAAAAACTAAAGTTTTACTTAATGCAATATTTTTAGTAGTTTGAATAACGGTGTTGGTTTCCGAAGCTGGTAGTTGTTTGTATAATGAATAAAACAGTGACAAGATAGATTTATTAAGGCAGTCTGAAAGATGGGTGGAGTAGGTTGTAAGACTGATTTTCTTGATAAGTAAACTGTAAAATACCTTACCTTGTCTTTTGGATGTTTTCTTCACACCCCATCAGGGTTTAATCGTGTACAATTTGTGTTATGTGGGTTATTCATCATCTTTGGGTCATTATTTTTCTATTGTTAATATTTTATATATGCTGCAAATATCTGCACTGCTTTGCCTTTCACATATTAACACTGGGTTTAAGAAAATGGAATATGCTCAGTATTAGAGAAGTAGAGAACGCTCGACAACATTTAGTGGAATAATAGCTGGGTTATCTGCAGCTGTAAGAAAGCAATATCAAATCATGTGTGGAGTGCAATCGGATTAGTTAAAGAAATGGTGGCGGGATGCTCAAAATTATTGAAACCCGTTGCAGGCGTTAAATGATCTAATAAGCTCAATGACAAGTTAATTTATCTTCCATGGGAAACAAATCTTTGCTAAGGATTTAATGACGTGATGTGATCCAGATTTTGAGCAAAGCCTGCAGAATGTGATCCAAGTAATAAGAAACTGGAAAAGTCAATAAGCAGAGACCCAAATACATAATAAAAGATCATGTAGACCTTGCAACATAGTAGCAGTATTCAAATATGACTCGTTATCTGTATTCAAATATGAGTATGAATTCCAATACAATTCGTTACGGGAAAATACGCTTAAAAAATCCAGTATGATTCCATAATTCCAATACAATTCGTTATGGGAAAAATACATTTAAAAATTCCACTATGATTCCAGTATGGAAGGGTACATTAATAAATACGAGAATATACATTTTGTTGTAAAATTTACAAGAATTTCAACGTTTTAAACTTCAAATAATGAGAAACATCAATCTTTCTTTCAAAACTTGACAACTTAGGTTTATACTTATTACAAGTCTCGTAGGAATTTTCAATTTTTTTAATCTTTTAAGGTTTTTGAGTATGTGGTTTTTAAGTTTTCATATGCACACACATATCGAAGACAATTAAAAGTTATTGGCCTTACTGTGTTTCACTGTTTTTACTGTATAAAACGTCCACTAAATTTAACACTACTGAATTTCCACAGAAAGAAAACCATTACAGCCGAATCTCTCTCCTATGCACTTTCTGAAAAGTTCTTACAAGGTTTCAGTGTGATTGGAAGGCAATGCTTCTTTTCGATTCCAGAAACCTTCAGAAAATTGTGAAGGTCCTAACAGTAGGCACAGGACATGCTCGTAGCCTTCAAATCCATCTCACATGTCTCACACAGTTCAATTACTTGGCTTTGTGCAAATTATGAAGGATATGCAACACTGAGCTAGTTATGGGCTATGTCTGGGATGAAGTTGCCAAAAACTATAGACCTGGAAAAGGATGCAATGCACAGAATGTCTCAACAGGTATGTAGCATTTATCCAAAGTGGTTATTGATCCCAAGGAGATTGGTATCATATAAAGGGGGATCCGGCGCTGAAACGTGCAGAAGATTAGAACGAAGAATGAATTAATATTATGAATTACGGAACCAAGGAGATTGAGAAGGGACAGCTTCACTCACCTTACTTTGCTTGTCATTCCATTGTTGGTATAGAAATTCTGCATGGTTCCATTGATTTAAAAACTGATACATGAGAGATCTTTTTACATTGGTTGGTAGAAGAATATTTGGGTTACCGAATCATTTTTAATTAATTTAAATTTAAATTTAGCAAAGAAAATGGAAGAAAATGTCGGATATTGTAAATTTTGATGGTGCATTTTTATTTTTTTTGAAATATAAAGTGGGAAAATTTAATATAATTTAGTGGTCTAATTTAAATTTAAATTTAGCAAAGAAAATGGAAGAAAATGTCGGATATTGTAAATTTTGATGGTGCATTTTTATTTTTTTGAAATATAAAGTGGGAAAATTTAATATAATTTAGTGGTCAAATTAATAGTAGGGATACCAGTTGTTATTGATTATTATTCATAAATATGAGTTGATTTATCACTCTTATTTAAAGAAAACCATGCTACTTGTAATTACTCGCTTGTAGTTTATAAGAGACTGACTTTCACTCCTGCACATGCCTGGGCTGTTAACCTATTTCCTTGCATCTAAAAAAAATAAATTCTTAACCAAACAACAGACTCCAAACCCAAAATACAAAACAACAGACTCCAAGCCCAAAATTATGTATTTTATATTAGATATTTTTTTTTTCAAAACACTAAATTTCTTTATACATTAAAATATTAATTTAATTAAAAAATTAAAATACAGTATTTCTCCGAAAAATATACATGAAAATATATTTTAAAATTACATCTAGTATAGCTTAACTCCGAAGAGTCGGCATGAAAGTACGCCAATTGTGATTACATCTTTTATAACCGTTGTATGTCCAGGCGGAGTAAATTTATTTTCCAAAGGTATATTGATAAATTATTTAAGCAAAATGATAATTAAAATACAAATAGCTTAAAATACAGATAACTTTTCATTTGATTTTTCCAAAACCCTAATTGGTATCTTCAACCAGTTAGTTAATCAATATATAAAAGGAATCAATATATAAAAGGAGGTGTTCTAATTCTGATGGTTAGAATTTATTTTAACATGTTTTATAAATAATTTTTTTTAATCGTTAATTTTGTATATTTTTCTTAAGTTTGAAGGATTATAGTTTAATTGGTCCAATTCCGGTTATTAAAATCACTTCCATTACCTCATTAATGGAAGGTCATGGGTCAATTCTCTGCTTTCAACCTATTTTGAGTGAGAAAATCTAGAGGCACTTGCCTCGCTAAATGAGTAGAGGATCAAATTAACCTTAATGCATATTTTCTGAAAATCGGTAACCACTTTGAGTGATTTTTCGTTAATCAAGAGTTGCTCAGTATTTCTATACCATTCAGGTTATGGAATTAGTTTAATTTAATTTATATATTAAAAATATATAAAATAGGGTTTAGGTTAATTATTTGATTTTTTTTTCTTAATTTTGTTTAAATAAGATTTTTTATGATCAATTCTAATTAAAAACAAAAATATCAATTAATTAAAATGCAAAATGCAAATATCTATATATTTATTTAGAATATGAAAATAACGAATTAAAATTTTAAAATTCAATTGTTTTATTCTTTTATTAAATGTAATTAAAATCCATTGTTCTATTCTTTTATTAAATGTAAGTAACAAAAACAAGAGGTTGAGAAGACTCAACATGATCTAAACATTGTTTTCTGAGGAATTTAAATGTAATTAACAACAACAAGAGGTTGAGAAGACTAAACATGATCTAAACATGGTTTTCTGAGGAATTTATGACTTTTAATTTGTTTAGTTATTAATATTTTAAATAAATAATGAATAAGAAAATTTAAAAATTTTAATTTAAGTATTTTATTTTATATATTTTGGTTAATTTTAAATTTGATAGAATATTGTTAGAATTATAGGTTTTAACCTATTTTTTTTCAAAATGTTGAATCTATTTATACATTAAAAAAATATAATTCAAATATAAAAAATCATAACGTTAAAAAAATAATATATATTTTTTTAATAAAACAAAATAACACACCACAAATCTATAAAAAAAACAAATCATTAACAAATATAATTTTTAAATTTAGATAAAAAGTGGATTCTCACCTAAAATTGTATTCGAGACAACACAATCCCGAGTTCTTTTCAAGAAAGCCCATGTGAATTTGTCTTAATGTAATTATAGTAAAAGGACAAATATATGTTCTATTCACTCTATTTTATAAAAAATAAAAATGTTATGTAATTTTAGAAAAGAAATGTATTTTATTGTTAAACATGTATGCGTTTCCTTCGCAACGAAACATTGAAGTTGATGATCGTGAATCTAACCATTACTTCTTAGAATATGATAACTACCTTATGATTAAATAGGATAAATACCTTCTCATTATGTTAACTATTATTTGTGACCACTATGTAATTCGTTTGGGGTTTATTGTTTTCATTATTCATTGCATAGTGATTAAGAGAAAATTATTCGTGATGAATGGAAATGTTGTGTAACATAGTATTATAAAGTTATGATTTTATGTAATTCGTTGGGGGTTTATTGTTTGGTTTATTGTTTTCATTATTTATTGCATAGCGATTAAGAGGCATAGTGATTAAGAGAAAGTTAATTGTGATGAATGAAAATGTTGTGTAACATAATATTATAAAGTTATGAGTTTTTTTGGTAATTTTATAGTAGGTGTAATTTAATTTGGATCATTGTAAAGTTTGTTATTTATTTCTATATTTTTAGAGAAGAAAAAGTGGGGAATAAGCTTATAGGATTATTTTTATGTTTTAGTTTGGCAAATTGGGGTCTCAAACTTTTTAGGCGTATTTTGAGGCATCAAATGAGATTTTTTTGGGAAAACTTTATTGCTTTAGCATCATACATTTTTTTCATATTCTACACAGAGATATTTCCAAGAGTGAAAAAATTGTCTCAATTGGAGTTCGTATACAAAAGTTATGCCACTTGGAAGTTGAGTTTCATGTCGTCACCACCATAATTTGAGAGGATGCGACGTCAGTCCCCACAAGTCTTGGAAAAGGGGCTTAGCCACATGATTATGATGAAGACTCTCAAAGAGTTCATATTGTAACTCTAGTTAAAAATTGAGGTAGACAAACCTAACTACTAGTAGGTTATTGAGTTGTGTTATAACTGGGCCACTGGGAGGAAAAGGGTTTCTATTCTTTTTTAGTGCATTTGTTCCATAGATGAAGAAATTAGCTGAGAGGGATAGGGAGAGATCACACATAGAGGATTTGTGCATTGTAATAACCCACAAACCACAAGGCATATTTTTTTGTATTCACAACTATTTTTTGTTTAGAGAAAAAGAGCAGAGTGAGATCCCCTTCCAATTGGTTTTTCTCTTGAAAGGGTTTTCCAGGTTATATCTTGTGTCAGAACGTGCTTTGTGAGTTTTTATTTCACTGTTTTATATTTTCTGCATAAATTTTAAATATGCATGCATACACAATAAACAATTATCTATAGATCCATAAATCTAAAGAGAAATAAAATGCCAAAAATGTAGATTTCGGATTTTTAAATATAGTTTTATTAGATCTATTATGACGAACTAACCAACTATATATCCACAACAATTTACAGATTATATTGGTATCAGAGTAGGTTTCTTTGGGTATATTGTGGAGATTTGCAAGGGATCTAGATCGGCTAAGCTAAAAGTTGTAAAACCCTAATCACAACCGAAAAATATGTGAACAACCTTCTTAATCCTGTAAAGGAAATGTTTTTGCATTTGGAAGCACATGTTGTAGTTATGAGTCATAATTTGAATCTCATGTCGGCCTTAAACAATAAGCTCAAGCTACTCAGAGAAAATGGGGTTTTTAATACAAAGAACATATTAGAGGGGAGATCAAGAGATTGGGAAGAAATGAAGAACCAACTAAAGAATGGACTTGAAAGAGATAAACTCAGTTCAAGTGTCGTGAACCATTCACAATTCCTGTTCAAAATGGAGGCGAAGGTCGATATCACGCTGTACCAAGGCGAGATCGACACTTTGAAGCTAAATCACTTGTTGCAACAATTAGAAGTTTATTTCAATATTCATCATATAAATGGACAAAGGATTTTATTTGTGCGACTGAAATTAGAGGGCCATGCCATGACTTGGTGGGAGAGCCACATGAAGACCTTGAGGTTGAAGGGAGATCCTCCAATGACTAAGTGGTAGGACTTTAAAACCCTCGTAAAGTCACAATTTTACCCTATCGGGTATGTAGAAGACCATTGGATTTGGTGGCACTACGTCAAGCAGAAGCAAGGGGAGAGTGTACAGGAGTATGCCACATAATTTAGAAAGATGGCCATAATATTGAATATCTTCCCAAAGAACTCATATGTATTCCTAAAGTATTTGAGGGGTCTAGATGACCATCTACAAAAGCAAGTGATCGTTGGAATATTCACCAATATTTGGGGGGGCGTTGGGGGGGTTGAGAAATCTAGGGCATAGTAATTATGTGATTTCTCTGCTATTAGTAACGACTTGTGAGCACTTTTTACTTCTTTAGATTAGGATCTTCCTTTACTTAAGTTATTAACATTCTTCTTCATCAAACATCTACTAATGCATAAATCATAAAGAGACAAGAGACACATAATAGGCTATCAACCCGGGCCAAAACCTCTCACTCTTTGAGAGGAAAACTTTGAACAAATTATTCTTCTTATAGAGATTCCAATTGATGAATACCAAGACCAAGACCCTTGACCTATTAGACCTCTCCAAGACCAAGACACCAAGCTTCCTATCTTTCCCTCTTGAACAAACGATGGTTAACTGCCTACTCCTTCCTTCTGCTTCGACTTCCTTTCATATTTAGGCTTCCTTTCCTCTGTTTTAGGCCTGCAACATTTCGGCCCTAAATAAGAACCCTTGCACGTGCAGATAACAATCCTTAATCTCCTTCGCTTGAGGTGGAGGATAATTCTTTTGGCAATTCAGCCTTCCTTATGACTTTAATGTGGTTTCCTTTGAAACTCGACCTTTCTGCAACATATGGTTACTTCTTTCTTCTCACAAGTGACAACTACAACACCTAGAAACAGACCAAAGGTTTCCTTCTCCCTTCGTTGATCCTTAGGCTCCTTTTTTTTTTTATCACCTTCGCACTGTTTTTTTGTACCTCGGACTTCACGCTTGAGCACCAAAAATCCCGTGTCTAAATGAAATTCAGATGATGCTATTTATAGTGGTTTGCCTCTATAATAAGCCGACTTGAATAGGGTGAGTCAGCATGATTGTTTGGAGGAGTTAATTAATTTCATTTGAAGCCGACTTGAAGATGAATGCCTTATGCTTGTCTTGGAGGGCTACTTGACATTTCTAATGAATCATATATGTGTAATATGTCCAAGAAGGTCCTTCATACATGACATAGACTCAAATTGACTTTTATGACTAGATGACAAATCCTAAAGGCTCACAATGGGAGCCATGGCTATAATAAAATTCATTGTTCTTGAAACCCATGAGACAAACACTACAATAATAATTTTATTTTTTATTCTTTTCATTAAATACATAAAATCACAATTACACATGTCAATATGAAGACCGAACCTAGTTACACTTTTCAAAATTCCCTCTTAACTAGGGAGGTATTCATAATGGTATTTGGTCATTCTCAATCTGAATAATTTCTCATAAGAAGAGTTGGATTGGTAACCCATTTGTATAGCATCATATCAACCAACATTTTCACATAGCAAGGCCTTGAATAACAACTCTATCTCTCCACGAGATCCAAGCACAATGTTGGCAAGACCAATGATGTATAAACACCCTCATCATTGTCTCTCTCAAAACATACCCCACCCGGGTTCTCAGGGTGTGTTCCACTAGGACTATTCTTATCTTGGATTCCCAGTTCTCAAAGAATATCGATCCTCTACGACTACCCTTATCTTGGATTCCCTAACTCATCTTCAAAGAGTATAAGATGCCAGATGTTTACCCAATCCTCCATTATGTCTTCACTTGCCAGATGTTTACCCAATCCTCCATTCTATCTTCACAAGTGAAGACAAGAATGATGTGTCTATCTCTCCCTCTTAATTAGGGAGGACATATCTATTCCAATAAAGGAATGTACTCATTCCTACAAAAGGAATGTACTTAAGCTCCCTCTTGGCTTAGTAATTTCCAAGTTTTTTCCAAGTAAGAAACTTATTTCCAGGCTCCCTCTTAATTAGGGACCTATAACAACTCTTCAAGTGGAGATAACGGGACAACTAGTTACTTGAGGAACTCCTCCTCATGATGTCATGAACTTATTATCTAGGAGTTTTCATGTTTGGGACTTTTATGTAGGGTATCGAATTTCCATCACTTTCATCCATGAGTCAACCATGTCATCATAGAAAAGTGATCCATCAGTCCATATTTGGCCTTCATGCCATGCTACTTTCTTCAATCCATGTTTACTTAAGGATCTTTCATCCTACTACATGTGCATCGGTGGTGGAAGATATCCATAGATCTTCCCTCGACAACCATGCATAAACCCATCTAGATATTTGTTCGAAAATAAAGGAATGAACATTAAAAATAACATTACCTTTGTGATGGTCTTTCATCATGGCATCTTCTAGTTTGCATCAGCATCCTACATACATATCGACACATCTCCCAAAGATATATATTGCTAAGGGTCTCTCTCCTTTTCAGACTCCATCAGAGTCTTCATATCTTCCATGGAGATATCATAGTCAAATCTTCTTGGTCTTTTGGATGTTGATTGCCTTTACCATGGTTGCATATTCCATGATCTCTTCCTTCCTTTCTTCACACATTACATTCCCAGGAGCTTCCAATCAGAGTTCCTTAATTGTAGTCAACCACCTCATACTTCATATGAGGACATATTATATTGATTTCATCTAGTGAATATGTAACCGATGCACTCTTGCATTCCTTTAAGGGAGGAGATCCTTTCTTTGACCATGCTCTCAAGATAGAGCATTGATCCATGTTACTTGCAACCATATGACATGATTTCCACAATATCAAATGTAAGCATACATACCTCAATTTTCCTTTGGGTCATCCAAACTTCTTGAAACAACTTCCTTGATTAAAAGAGCTTCAATCCCTTGATCTGCTTCACTTTAATGTTATCATATCATCATCCCATGAATTCCACAAGTTTGGAGTTCTTGATGAAAGACTTGCTTCTCCTCATGATCGGTGAACCTTTCAATGGAGATTCCATCAGAGAATCGGTCAACAAATGTTTCCTTTTGTTAGATTGTATGATGAACCTTGTACTAGATGACCTCGCCACTTATGTTTCCAATGAGATTCACAAGAACTATATCCTTGACTTCCATAGATTCTAACCATCTTTCATGCTTCTCTATGATGATGTATTGAGCTCTTTCTTTCAATGCTTCTATGATGCCTTGGTGCATCCCATTTAGTGAATTATGATAGCCATATCTTACAACAAAAGACTTAGGAATTTGAAAAGAACTTAGGTGAGGAAGATTATCTTAGTCATAGTAGAGATCTCTTACTTCCTCTATTTTGGACTTCTTCTTTTCAACTTCCTCCACTTCTTCGGTGATATGAGCTTCGTCTCTTCTTCTTTTGTTATTGTCCCTTTTGATCTTAGGAAAATCTCTTTTGTAGCGTCCATATTCTTGAAACCCATAACATTGAATTTTAGACATGTCCCTTTTCTTTTTCCAAGAACTGAAATTTCCAAATTTTCCTTTTCTTTTTGTCATTGTAGCATAAGCTTGACTTTGCTCACCTGCTCCCACTTAAGATTTGGCCTTTAGTCTAGATTCTTCAATATTGCATAGTGACCATATATCCTGGAATGGAGTCACTTCTTTCTTCCCAGAAATACTTGAAGTTACCCCACTCCTTCGATAGTGCATTTAATACAACTGTAGTCATTTCACTATCAAACATGACTTCTCCCAGATCTTGTAGATGATCCAGGATGAGGCTATCCCATCTTCCCTAGACATGAGGTTTGTAGAGTTCTTTCCTTAATGAGATGACTTCTCCAGTTGTGCTTACTGAATACAACTCTAGCAATTTGTCATAGATTCTTTTGAAGTTTCGAGTTTAGTTACATATGGGATGAGGAGATCCTTGATGGATTTTGTGAGAATCCTTTGAGCCTTAACTTCTCCTTTCATATACTTGGCAAGAGCTTAAGCATCTTCCTCTCTTGGTTTTGTGATAGATCCTTTGACATGTTCCATCACCTCATTTTCAATGAGACTTAGATCTGTCCTTTTCTTCCATGCAAGCTAGTTTGAAGCCCCAACCAATTTATTGATTTTCTTTCAAAGAGACATTTTGACAGATATACTTACTTGATAGAATGCTCCTTCTTCTTACTGCTTCATTTATGTTGATGATGATATGGAGGATAAAAAACTTTCTTTTGATGAAGATAGTTTTCTTCAATAATGATCCTTGATCCCACAAAGAGGGAGATCCCTTGGATCTTTTGATGATGATGATGTCTTCAATGGTAGGGATCTTGTTTGAGAGAGATCGCCTTAGAGTCTTGATGACAATGCCTCTAGCTTCCTTTGGATGAATCGATTTCAAAACATTTTGTGTAGATGTATTGTTTTGGCCTTCTCCTTCTTGATGACGATCCCAATACTTCTTTGTAAACTTATTTGATTCAGGGTTATGATGCTTTCTTTGACTCCAAGACGATCTTTGCTTTGATGCCTTCCTTGAGATTTGATTGTTGAGTGTCCCTTGATAAGATGCCCTTCCTTGACTTAGTCACCTTAGCTTTGATACCATGTTGAGAAATTTAGGGCATAGTAATTATGTGATTTTTCTATTAGTAACTGCTCGTGAGTACTTAATATCGATATTATAACCACAGTGGATGGTTCAAAATGTTGACTCAAATCCAATGATGTGATTAATATGAAATGCATTCTATATACACTTTTTACTTCTTTGGATTAGGATCTTCCTTCACTTAAGTTATTAGTGTTCTTCTTCATCAAACAACTACCAATGCATAAATCATAAAGAGATAAGAGACAAGAGAGACAAAATATAGGCTATCATCTAGGGCCAAAAGCTCTCACTCTTTGAGAGGAAAACCTAAACAAATTCTTCTTCTTATAGAGATTCCAATTGAGGAATACTAAGACTCAAGACCCTTGACCTATTAGATCTCTCCAAGACCAAGACACCAAGCTTCTTATTTTGCCCTCTTGAATCAATGATGGTTAACTTCCTGCTCCTTCCTTTTGCTTCGGCGTCCTTTCATATCTAAGCTTCCTTTCCTATGTTTTAGGCTTGCAACATTTCAAACCTAAATCATAACCCTTCAACACATAAGTAACAATCCTTAATCTTCTTCGCTTGAGGTGGATGATACTTCTTTTGGTAACTCGACCTTCCTTATGACTTTAATTTGGTTGCCTTTGAAACTCGGCCTTACTGCAAAAGATGGTTACTTCTTTCTTTGCACAAGTCACAACTACAACACCCAAAAACAGATCCAAGACTTCCTTCTCGCGTCATTGATCCTTAGGCTCTTTTTTTTTTATCACCTTCGCATTGTTTTTCTATACCTCGCACTTTAGACTTGATCACTGAAAATCTTGTGTCTAAATGAAATTTGGACGACCCTATTTATAGTGGTTTGCTTCTATAATAAGCCAATTTGAATAGGGTGAGCCGAAATGATTGTTTGGAGGAGTTAATTAATTTCATTTGAAGCCGACTTTAAGAGGCATGCCTTGTGCTTGTTTTGGAGGGCAACTTGACATTTCTAATGGCTCATACATAAGTGTAATATTCCCAAGAAGGGTCCTTCATACATGACATAGACTCAAATTGACTTTAATGACTAGATGATAAATCTTAAAGGCTCACAACGGGAGGCATCACTAAAATAAAATTCCTTGCTCATGAAACCCATGAGACAAGCACTACAACACTAATTTTATTTTTTCTTCTTTTCATCAAATACATAAAATCACAATTACATGTCATTATGAAGGCCGAACCTAGTTACACTTTTCAACAAGGGGGTGAATCAATAACAATAACTTTTTAATATTTATAATCATATAATGTAAAATTAATAGTTAACAATACCATTCAACAATGCACAACATCACACATAGTACACAATAGATTTTTATGTGGAAACCGAAATAGGAGAAAACCATCGAACACTTTTAATATATGTTTTAAAGATTACATGAATAAGAAGCACCAGCGTCCAAGATTCCCTAGCACCAACTAGAAGGAGGCACCACCCCCCTAGTTTTATCAGCTCCAACTGAAAAGATGCACCAACACCCCACAAGTATAAAGTTTCTCATGGGCACCAACCTGCCCTAGCACCACCCTACCACCTTGAAGTGTTCTAAAAAACCAACCTAAAGGATACTTCAATCTCCACCTTGCACCACCCTACCCCCATGAAGAAAAAAGATAAGTGAATAAGATTGATTATGCTGAACACGCTGCCTAGCCACTGCACTACACATTCACTATTGTCCAACCACGGTTGTCAATAACCTTCTTGTCACTGCTATCAATTCTACTGTCACTTCACTGCCTCTGCTTCTATCCAAATATTGTCTAATAATCAATGATTGTCATAACACTTTTACCCACTGCCTATTAGAATATTGTCTAATAATCAACGATTGCCATAACCCTTTTACCCACCTGGGAGTCGAACTTGTGACCATAGAAACACAATGCAAACACACTACCAACTCTCTTATGAGATGTTTCTTTAGTGTGATGTTATTGTAATCACTTTATTGTTATAGAGAACCAAATACGTGGATAGTCCTTGTGGACATACCAACGCATAATGATAATTGACCACGACTTTGCTTTGGTCTCCACATGTATTTTGCTAATTATGCATTTTATGGTCAACCTAACGTGTCAACCCTAACTTCAAAATTTTGGAATGTCAAACCAAGCAATTTTGCGACGACACGGAAACCAAAACCTTACTCCATATGTGCAACCATAATACGTTAACAATGCAGGCCAAATGATGGTCATTCATTCATTAAAGATTGCCTTCAACCTTCGCTAAACGATAGATTTCGATATAAATTCTTCTAGATCAAATGCCTTTGATGACATTGTTGCTACAACGTAACCATACAAGATATGACAACTCATACAACGATGGCAACTCTTCCAATACGACCCTGATTCTAAAAATGAGTTGTTCTGACCATCATGAGACGTGTGTAGGTTTAGAACCCCATGATGACACATAAGTCTTTGTTAAAATTGCCAACTAGGGCCAAACTTCATGTGGGTCACCTTATTTATGGATACTGATATTTTTCCTAGATTCCTCTCGTCGAGAGGTGTAGGATTGATATAAAGATCATCCGATTCCGACAAGTATTTATGAAGATATAAATTTATTTTGATTATGGACAAATTGTCAAGGTCGGCCAGCAACTTATGTAGGCTCAAAAGCCCAACAGTCATGTCTATTCAACCCCAACGTTTTGCATATAAATACGAGGAGCATTCTCCTCATTTGCACACTTCACTTATCATCATATATCTCTCTCTCTCTTGTGCAGAAAAGAGTCTCTTCTCTCTCCTGTGTAGAAAGGCTCTCTCTCTCACATGTGTGGAAAAGAGGACGCAGATTTATAGGGCTGAAGCTGCAGAAAGGAACTTTGACCAGTGTTGACCAGCGTGGACTCCTCTTTGATTGCGAGTTTGGTGTGGCTGATTCTCCTTGGAAGGCCGCAATTTTTGGCACCGGAATCAAGGTGATCTGACCTCCAATTTGACAGATATTGGCTGCCCTAGTTTAGGGCTGATCTAGGGTTTGTTGCTGCTGATATCAATCAAAATTTTGTACTATTTCTCTCTGCTAAATTATTGAAGATAAACGAAGATTTGATCAAAGGGTTTCCCCATATTGGGGTTTGTCCCTGGCTAGCTGCCACATCTTGTGTCTCTTGTCTTGGCCTATTTTCTGTTGATTGTTTAAATGTTCTATCTACACTTTATTTTATGTACATGTGATTGCTAATATGTGGATAATAATAATAAGAAAAAAAAGTAAACTGCTCTAAGCATAGAACATACCATAATTTAACATGGTATCAGAGCTGAGGTGAAGACAAAGCCCAAGCAAGAGCAAGAGCAATCACTGAAGAGAAGGTTGGCAAGGCTATCTAAAAGGAACTATGGGGTCCTCAACACACTTACCCATTGAAGACAAACTCCATGAGAAGTCTGACTACCACAGATGGAAGATGTCTCTCAATTTAACATTAGAAGAACAAGAAGTGTTGGACCATGTGAAAGGCGGAGTTGTTGAGCCTCCATCAAATGCATCCGCTGCTGCCAGGAACAAATGGACCAAGGGAAAAGTCAAAGCAAAGAAGATCATTCGGGACTCTATTGACAAGAGCTTGGTGGCTTATGTTTCTGAGATGAACACCTCCAAGGAAATCTACGATAGATTGGTGAGTTTATTTAAATTTAATGATGCAAATCAAGTCCTGTTTCTTATAAATAAGCTGAAGGAAATTGAGAAGGGAAAAGATGAAAATATGCAAGCATATTTCTTAAGGATCACCGAGATCAAGAACGATCTCCTATCTATTGGGGAAGTAATTCATGACAGGGAAATGACACTCACAACTCTTGGAGGAATACCATTTGAATGGTATATATTCAAGACTACTCTCCTCAACAATAATGCAATTCTTGGAATTGAGGAATTAATGGCAAGATGCATTCGAGAAGAAGCAAGGATGGAAGAACAGGAAATTCCCACACTTAAAGGTCATCCCGTTGCCTTTTCTTCTCATGCTAAAAGAAGAAACGATTCTGGGGCTAAATCCAAAGGAAAGGCTGGACCAAAGGGTGGAGGAAAAGGATGATGTTACCATTGTAATAAACTAGGGCATTATGCAAGGGAGTGTCCTGATAAAAAGAACTCACACCGGGATGATGATCAAAATCCCTCTCAAGGTAATCAAAGAAATGACAGGTCAAATGGCCAAGGTAAAAGGAGTGCTGGAAATCAAGGAAGAGGACAACCATTCAAGAAGGCAAGAAACTCTAGGTATGAATCGAACACTGTTGACAATAAGCAAGATGAATATTATCTACCAGCTGCTCTATATACCGCTGCTCCCTCGGGCTTGCTGGGAAATGGGCTTATTGATAGTGGTGCCTCAAGGCACTTCACTGGTTACAAATAAGCTCTCTATACTCTGGTAGAGAAAGAAAACAACCTGGAAATTGTTCTTGGAGACAATTCAAAATATCCCATGAAAGGCATAAGAAATGTCACTTTTTAATTGAATCAGGGTAATACCATCCACTTACAAGATGTATTATATGTACTTGATCTAAAAAAGAACCTGGCGTCCATTTCGACAATGGAAGACAAAGGCTACAAGGTGGCTTTCAGCAGTGGCAAGGTACATGTATGGAAAAAGAACCTTAAATATGCTTTTACTCTTGGGTTTCGAGTTGAAACATTATATCAGGTCGGAGGAAGTCCATTGGGTGTCATGTCTTGTGACACATCTCTTCTTTCCGGTTTATGGCATTAGAGGTTTGCTCACCTTCATTATAAAGCTCTACTTGATGTAAAAAAAATGGTGACCAGGATGCTCGAGTTCAGATTAGAGAAAGAAGGTGTATTTCCAAGATGTGCCAAAGGAAAGCTCAAAAGGGGACCATTCCCCTCAAGCCAAAGCAAGACCTCTGATATTTTGTAGTTGGTTCACTGAGACATATCTGGTATGATGCCCGTGAACTCCTTGGGAGGATATTTATATTACCTCACCTTTACAGATGATTATTCTCGCAAGACTTGGATACATTTCTTGAAAATAAGGATGAAGTGTTCTCCTAGTTTCGACACTTCAAAGCCTTGATCAAGAATCAAATCGAAAAGAAGATCAAGATCCTAAGGACTAATAATGGGAATGAATATGAATCCAATGAGTTTCATGACTTTTGCAAAGATGCTGGCATTAAGAGGGAGACTACTACACCATATACTCTTGAGCATAATGGTGTCGCAGAAAGGAAGAACTGTACGATTGTGGAAGCTATCTGTGCCATGCTCCATGACCAAAGACTTCCGAAGTTCCTATGGGCCGAAGTTGCAAACACTGCTGTATATGTAAAAAACCGATGCCCTCATCAAGCATTGGGTTCCAAAACTATTGAAGAAATGTTCACCAGTAAGAACCCTGACGTATCTCATTTTAGAATTTTTGGAAGCCCTGTATATTTTCATGTGCCGAAAGAGAAAAGGAATAAATTGGGTGCATCTGGAAAGAAAGGAACCTTTGTGGATTATAGTGAAAATACTAAGGGATATAGAATTTATGTAGTTGGTCAAAGGGAAGTTGAGATTAGTCATGATGTCACCTTTGATGAAGAAATGACCCTTAGCAAGGTGGACAATCTTCTTACTTTGAGGAGTTCTCAAGAAGCTGACACCAGGGAACTGAAAGAAAAAGAAGATGAGACAATGCCCAATGTGGAAGAACCCTTGGATCCTATTGATCCTCCATCGCTTGAGCCTTCCTCTTCAAGGAAGAGGCCTTCATGGCTTAGCGGGACACTTGATGATGCTGAAGGACACACTGCTCCCCGAGGAGCCTTCCGTGAAAGCAAGAAGCCAAACAGGTATGAGGGATACCTGACCATCATGAGAACGATCATCCAAAATGAGCCTCATCATTCACAGATGCCGTCAAGCATCAAGTATGGATGGATGCTATGACCGAAGAATATGAATCTATTATGAAGAATAATGTTTGGGATGTGGTCCCCAGACCCCAGGACAAGACAATTGTCACTTCAAAATGGCTTTACAAGATAAATCATGCAGCTGATGGAAGTATGGAAAATTATAAGGCTCGTTTTGTCGCTCGTGGATTCTCCCAGAAGGAACGTATAGACTATGACGATATATTTGCACCTATTGCTCGATATACCACCACCTGCTCAATCATAGCCCTTGCTGCTTCACAAGGATGGAACCTACATCAGATGGATGTCAAGACTGCATTCTTACATGGTTCGATCAAAGAGGAGGTCTATGTGGAGCAACCCGAAGGATTTGAGATTTATGATCGAAAATCTCATGTTGCAGTGAAGAAGGCTCTCTATGGGCTAAAGCAAGCACCCCGAGCATGGTATGAGAGGATCGATAGCTACTTGATGAAGCTGGGATTCACTAGGAGTGAAGCCGACCCTAACCTTTACTTCAAGGTTGTAGATGACAAGCCTCTCAAACTGGTGCTTTATGTTGACGACCTCTTTCTAACAGGTGCAGACCCTCTCATTCACAAATGTAAGAGGGAGTTGGCTTCTAAATTCGAAAAGAAAGATCTAGGACTCATGCACTATTTCCTAGGACTCGAAGTCTGGCAGAAAGCAGGGGAGATTTTCCTATCTCAAGGAAAGTATGTGGTGAAGATACTGGAAAGATTTGGCATGGTGGACTGCAAGCCCGTAACTACCCCGATGGAGCTTAACTTTAAGGAGTTAAGCAGTAATTCTGTCGGACATGTTTTACGAAATGCTACTGAGTGTCGACAGCTTGTCGGAGCATTAATGTTCTTGGTGAACTCCCATTCAAATATATGCTTTGCAGTCAACACTTTGAGTCAACATATGGTTGAGCCTCGTTACTCACATTGGATTGGTGCCAAGAATCTGCTGAGATATCTTAGTGGCACAATCACTCATGGATTAAGATACACTGCCGGAAATGTGAGACTACTTGGGTATACTGATGCTGATTGGGCAGGCAATGTGGAGGACCAAAAGAGCACCTCCGGGTGTTGTTTCTCTTTGGGATCTGCCTCGATATCTTGGATGAGCAGGAAGCAGAAGTCGGTGGCTTTGAGCACCACCAAGGCAGAATACATTGTTGCTAGCATGGCCTCTTATGAGGTAGTCTAGTTGCGAAAGATCTTTAGTGAGTAGTTTGGATTTACATTGGATACCACCGCGATTCTATGTGACAACCAGAGTGGGATCTATTTACCAGAAAATCCCTTATTTCATGATCACTCCAAGCATATCGATATCAGGTACCACTATATTCGAGATATGGTGTAGCGAGGAGCAATAAGGCTCCAACATATCAGTACAGATGAACATGTCGCCGACATTCTAACAAAGCCCCTAGGAAAGGTCAAATTCATGACTTTCCAAGAATGAATTGGTGTCGTTCAGAGACCCTCTGATGAGGGTCAAGTATGATATATTGAGCTCTGGGAGCTCCAGGGGGGTGCAGGGTACTTCTTGGAGCGACATATGACCACAGGGTGACTCACCATCCCCTGTTGGTGCACTTTGTACAGGGTAAAAGGTTCAACCTTCCCCTGTGACACCCCGTGGTGACTATGGAACAGGATGATTAGTTCTCCTATGGGCCAGGATGATTCGTTCTCCATGGCGATTATGAAACAAGATGATTAGTTCTCCTATGGGCCAGGATGATTCGTTCTCCATGGCGATTGTGGAACAAGATGATTCATTCTCATGTAGGCCAGGATGATTAATTCTCTGTGGCATCCACTGGATAGGATAATTCATTCTCCTGTGGACAGGAAGATTAGTTTTCCTGTCGAGGCATCCTACCCATGCAGTCTGGGACTCATGGGAAGTACCTCTCATCTGATCAATGAGTAGGGAAATGAGGATAGGGACCATTGTAGATCTATCGATGGACGCATTGTTGTATCTACTGTACTCCCTATGCTAGGATGACCTTCATTGGTCTGGGACCAGTGAGAGTGGTACACACTCTGAAACTGACTTCGGGTCAGTGGAGGATGGTATGATACATCCTCGATCATGTCTTCTTCTTCATTATTCGAGCAGAACAATGCAGAGTAGAATAGAGCAGGGTGGAACAGAGTAGAGCAGAGTAGAGCAAGTAAGGGTCAAGCCATACAAGACAGTGCATTTGATGGATGGACAACAGTGACGGTCTGACAGATTGCAGATGTTCTCCCTAGTTGAGAGGGAGTATTAAAATTTGCAACTAGGGCCAAACTTCATGTGGGTCACCTTATTTATGGATACTGATATTTTTCCTAGATTCCTCTCATCGAGAGGTGTAGGATTGATCTAAAGATCATCCGATTCCGACAAGTATTTATGAAGATATGAATTTATTTTGATTATGGACACATTGTCAAGGTCAGCTAGCAACTTATGTAGGCTCAAAAGCCCAACAATCATGTTTATTCAACCCCAACGTTTTTCATATAAATACAAGGAGCATTCTCCTCATTTGCACACTTCACTTCTCATTATATCTCTCTCTCTCTCTCTTGCGCAGAAAAGAGTATCTTCTCTCTCCTCTGCAGAAAGGATCTCTCTCTCACACGTGTGGAAAAAAGGATGCAAATTTCTAGGGCTAAAGCTGCAGAAAGGAACTTTGACTAGCGTTGACCAGTGTGGACTCCTCTTTGATTGCGAGTTTGGTGTGGCTGATTCTCTTTGGAAGGCCACAATTTTTGGCACTGGAATCAAGGTGATTTGACCTCCGGTTTGAAAAATATTGACTGCCCTAGTTTAGGGTTGATCTAGGGTTTGCTACTGCTTATATAAATCAAAATTTTGTACTATTCCTCTTTGCTGAATTATTGAAGATAAAAGAAGATTTGATCAAAGGGTTTCCCCATATTGGGGTTTGTCCCTGGCTAGCCGCCACATCTTGTGTCTCTTGTCTTGGCCTGTTTTATGTTGATTGTTTAAATGTTCTATCTGCACTTTACTTTATGTACATGTGATTGCTAATTTGTGGATAATAATAAGAAAAACAAGTAAACTTCTCTAAGCATAGAACATACCATAATTTAACAGTCTTGCCACATTAGGTACAATACTATGCCTTCATCAACCTGGGCAAATTTTTCATGAATTGATAATGTATCTCTGAACTCTTCATGACATTTGCCTTATGCAACTTCCTTTGGACTTGAGAAGAATAAAAATTACTACGAAAATTTCAAACCCTTGATGAGTTGTCTTGTATTGTTGCATAATCGGAAAAATCCCAACAAAACTCTTATATTTCTCAATCGAGATCCTATCCCATGAGCTGGATTTCAATCAAAATCCATGGCAGCTATAACCATCGAACCAAGAACAATGCAACAAACTAGGTTACCCTATTTTGAATTTCATTATTGTAGCCAAATCTTCACAACAAAGGTTAGCAATGAGACTTTGAACCAATTTGACCTTTGCAACAAATCATGAAACACACCTTCATTAGTTCAAAACCAGAACATCGATACAGTGTTCACTTGGAACCAAACAAACTCGACTGCATACCAGAGATAATTGTTTGCCAAATGATTACCTTGTAATATATCAACCCCTAGATGGGATGCTTATAATGTTGATGATACCAGATAGTGGAGAGGCCAATCATAGGATCATGAAATAAGGCTGAAGTTACGGAGTTGAAAGCAAAAGTTGCCATCAAACTTCATGCATGTGACCAGCACACTGAGCTGACGGATATGACAATTGTTTAAAATATTGTTTATGCCATGAAATTCATGCCTGCATATCTGGGAACAAACCCATAGGACTATAAAAAAATTGTTCATATGACCACCAACAACGACCAACAATATCAGCGCTTCACTTCGTGACATTGATATTTGTGCCACTGCCCATATGACCATGCTTTAGGGTTGACCATGTGACCATAATTTTTAATTTAAAAATAATATTTTAACCAAGGTTGACTTGGGTGGGCTTTACACTATAACAATTTTTGGGGATCCTTGTCATTATGATTTTGTGCCGTTATTATTGTTCTACTAGCTTTGGGTGAATTGGTCCATGCATTGGGCATACTATCTTCAAATGATGATATCTCCTTAATCGATAAGACCCACATGGCGTGCCACCTATTAGAAGAAACGACATGAAGAGTACAATTAGATTATGATGGTCTTGCTTGCAAATTCACTATCCTGCCCATTCATTTATCTCAACAAATGTGGGGCATCTTAATCACATCGCTGGGGTTTCTAGGCTTTGCTATAAGCTTCCTTTTTTTCTTCCAGGGCTTCTTGTCCATTGGTACTTCTAATTATTACAATCCATTGACATATATTAAAAGCGTTCATGTCAATACTTTCCTTCTTTTAAATGATGTGTTCTTCATTGTTGATCACCAATAATTGACATTGACATCAATGCCAACATCATTTAACAATCTCCCCCTTTGCCATTGATGACAACACTCATAATCCCCTTGTGATTATTGCTCTCCCTGTTTCCATGTTTTTTATCTTTCTATTCTAATTTCTCTCCCCCTTTGACATCAATGGAAAAGAGTAACTCTCCCGATAATTTCGATCCCCTTGCCTTGCTGTGCTTCTCACGACTTTCCTTATGTGACTCGCTGATTCCACTTGTTATGATAATGCCAACGAGTCCTTATGAAATTCTTCCAACTTCGATCTTACAGTGCCACAAAACTGTCCATGACTTTTCTTTTCAAGTCAACTACTCAACTACTCAACTGTACACAATGTTGACTATGTTGATGAATTCTTCACATTTTCCATTAAACCACTATGAGTCTGCCATTCAAAATCAAGTTGCCCAAAAGTTAGATCTTCAAATTTGTAATCACTGCTACTTAGACTCCCCTTCTTCAACATTCATAGGACAGGAAGTCCCCAAGCTAGATTGCTTAGAATGATATATGAACTTGCTTCGCTACAGGATTGTCATTTTGAACCCTCACATCTTCCTTGAAATCTATAGATTCATCATGGTCTTGCGACTTTACAAATCTTGTGAGCATGACCTCTGTGATTTCTTCATTCACCTATTCTTCTTCCTTTTTTTTCTCCTTCTCCAAACCTTCTTATACCTGATATCAGTGTTTTCCCTTATGGGAGACTTCATCATGCTTCTGCAATCACGAGCTATATGTCCATAGTTATGGCATTTGAAGCATTCTATATGATACTTGAATGACATAACAACTGACATAAACTTTCTATTGATGATTCCATTTGAATATTGTAGGTTTTAACCCCGTACAAAGATTACCTGCATACGAATTCTAAAACACAGAAAAATAAACAATGCGAGAGCATAACACATAAAACACATATACACAGAGATTTTCCCACTGGATCCCAAAACCGGGACTACCAGCTTGATTTTTTATTATGTTCCTTTCAATGTTACAATACATATCTATACATGCCGAAGCATCCAATACCATGGACTGAAAAACCATCGCGACCAATACCATGGACCGAAAACCATCGCGTCCAATACCATGGAATGAAAACCATCGCGTCCAAAAAACATTTGCGAAAATCATACACAAAACCATAGGTGGGTCTGCCCAACCTAACATAGGGTCAAAAACCAAAATTTTCTGGGCACTGCCCCAGACCCCATAAAGTGGGGTTACTTGTGCCCTTCAAACCCCCTATTAACTACGTGGAAAGAATATAACACAACCCAACATTCTCCCACTTGTTGTTTTCTTTCCACAGGGAGCCACAAGAGAGCTTAGTCATTTTCCCAACCCTGAAATGCCCATTGTCTCTCTATACCAAGAGAACTTCTCAAAGCTCACAAATTTTGTCAATTCATATGCAGTATCCTTCAAAGTTTCCACCTTTACTAGCAACACCTTTTTGTCTTCTGTCATATCCCTCACAAAGTGATACTGAACATCAACGTGCTTTGTCTTTGAATGATATGCAGGGTTCTTTGCCAAGAAAATTGCACTTTGGCTATGACAGTCTATCCTTATAGCTTCCTGTACTAACCCCATACTTGAACACAATCGCTGCAACCAAACTGCTTCCTTGCTTGCATGAGTGGTTGCCATGTATTCTGCCTCTGTAGTTGATAGTGCCACTACAGAATGTTTCTTACTCA
>APFE030124113.1:132577-175793 GCA_000404065.3 Pinus taeda
ACCTTCTGTGTGACTGGGTTCCAAAGCTTATAACCCTTTAAACCATCCTTATACCCAATAAAGATGCACTTTTCAGATTTACTATCCAACTTGGTTCGTTTCTCTTTTGGAACATGTACATATGGATCACATCCAAATACCCTCAGATGTGAAAGAGAGGGTTTCTTACCAGTCCATACTTCTTGTGGAGTCTTATCCTCCAATGCTGATGAAGGTGACTTGTTGACTAGGTAACATGTAGTATCCACCGCCTCTGCCCAAAATTCTTGTCCTATCCCGGCACCAATGAGCATGCTTCTTGCCCTTTCCATCAACGTCTTCTTCATTCTTTCTGCGACTCCATTTTGCTGAGGTGTATATGGAGTAGTCTTCTGCCGTGCTATATCACACTTCTTACAGAATTGTTCAAATTCCTTGCTGCAAAACTCTCCACCATTATCTGTCCTCAGCACCTTTATCTATTTCTCTGTCTGATTTTCCACCAGAGCCTTAAATTCTTTAAACCTGTCAAAGACTTCAGATTTCTTCTTAAGGAAATATATCCATGTATTCCTTGAGAAGTCATCTATAAATGATACATAGTACACAGACTTACCCAGTGATGGAACTTTCACAGGTCAAACACATCACTGTGCACAAGCTCTAATATTTGTTTCGTCCTCTTACCACCAGAGGGGAAACTCACCCGATTCTGCTTCCCATATGCACAGTTTTCACAGAAATCAATATCCAGAGAGCTATTACTCATACCTTCTACCATACCTTTACCATGAAGTATTCGAAGGCCCTTCTCTCCAATATGTCCAAGCCTTTGATGCCACAACATGGTCTTCTCTCCAGAGACCACTAGATTTTCTACTCCACTTTCAGGAACCACAAAACTGTTGCACCCATCAATAACAGTGCTACCTTGCAGCGTGTACAAAGTTCCAATTTGAACTCCCCACATCAATACCAGTGCTCCTCGAACCATTTTGCAGGTATCTTTCTCGAACACTGTTTTTACACCTGCATCATCCAACTTGCTTACAAAAATCAGATTTCTGGCCAATGCCGGAATATGCAGAACACCCGAAAGTGTTCTAACCCTTCCACCTTGCAACTTCAACTTTACTTTTCCGCGACCAATGATTCTAGCCTTCTTATCATCCCCTAAGAAGACATCACCACCATCGTATTTCTCATACTCGCAGAACTAGTCTCTATGGAGAGTGAAGTGAAAGGATGCACCTGAGTCAATCATCCATGCCTCATGGTCTACATGTGTACTTGAAGAACCCAAGTACACATCCCCACCTTCATTTGAGGTGGTTTTCGCCTCTGCAGAAGGAGCATCATCAGATCCCTTTCCTTTATTAGGAGCTTTAGATTTACAATCCCTTTTGCAGTGCCCTTCTTTTCCGCATTTCCAACGCACCACCTTTATAGGTTTTCCTGGAGATTTAGATCTTCCACTTGATGACTTATTTTTGTTTCTGTTTTGGGACCATCCTCGTACAGACAAGGCATCGCCATTCTGGATCTCCATATTTTTCTGTCTCATCTCCTACGTCAACAAGGATGAGACTATTTCATCAAAATGCAAGGCAGTTGCATTGCTACCTATTGCAATAACCAGACTATCCCACGAATCTAGTAGAGAACACAACAAATTGATGCAATTATCCTCATCTGAAATTTGAATATCAACAGATGCTAACAGACTTACCACAGTATTAAATGCATTCAGATGCTCTGTCACTGAGTCTCCATCTTTCATCCTCAGGTTATACAACTTTTTCCATAGGAACAGTTTATTCGCCAGAGATTTAGATTGGTACAAGGTCCCTAACTTGTCCCACAAAGCCTTCGCCGTAGCTTCCCTTGATACATTCAGCAATACTGAATCTGAGACACATAATCATATTGTGCTCTTTGCCTTCCGATCCAACTTCTTCCATTCTTCATCAAACACTCATGTTAGTTTAGTACCCGGATCTACCGCGATCCACTGGTCTTTATCCACCAACAGATCCTCCATCTTGAGTTTCCACAACTCAAAACTCCGACCATTAAATTTCTCGATCTCTATCTTTCCACTGCTCGCCATCTTCTTTCACCACCAGAATCAATCTCGCAGATCTCCCACTCAACAGGGTCTACCACAGGCCCGAGCGAAACCCCTCAGCAAAAAAGGCGTCCTCTTGAAGCCAAAACAACTTTGATAACAAATTTAGGTTTTAACCCGATACAGAAATTACTTGCATACAAATTTCAAAACACAGAAAATAAACAATAGTGAGAGCATAACACATAAAACACATATACACAAAGATTTTCCCTTGGATAAAAAAACTAGGACTACTAGCTTGATTTTTCATTATGTTCCTTTCAATATTATAATACATAATTATACATGCCGAAGCATCCAATACCATGGACCGAAAACCATCGCGTCAAAAACCATGGACCAAAAACCATCGCATCCAAAAACATGTGCGAAAAACATGCACAAAACCATAGGTGGGTCTGCCCAACCTAACATAGGTTCCAAAACCAAAATTTTTTAGGGCGCTGCCCCGAACCGTATAAAGTGGGGTTATGGGTACCCCTAAAACCCCCTATGACCTCCCCCCCTCTAACCCCTAGTTAACTACGTGGGCTAGTCGTGGAAAGAATATAACACAACCCAACAGTGATGAAACTGAGCCACAATAAAAATACTTAGAAGTCTATCAACATGTTATTCTAGAGATGCAAAATCAGTATAATTTGAGAAACATAAATGTTCTTGTTGTTGCAAATAAAAATCAGCCTAAGAAAGATGCTCCAAAGGTTAGAAAACAAAAGAAAGAAACCCCTACAAAGGAAGTTGAGAAGACACAACCAATTTTCAACTTGGAGAATGAAATCTCAAAGATAAATATTGCTGTCCCCTTTAGAGAAATAATAAGGGTTACAAAATACAGAAAGAAAATTGTTAATACTTAACACTGAAGCTGGATCATCTAATATTTTGAATTTGCATGAAGATCATCCTACTATGTTCCTAGGGCTAAGAGCAGAATATAAGAAGAATGAAGAGGTACCACCTTTCTATGTGAGTTTAAACATCCATGACATGACAATATATAATGCTATGTTAGATTCAGGAGCATCACAAAATTTAATGCCTAAGGTCATCATGGAAAGATTGGGTTTAGACATAACCATGCCATACAAAGACTTGTTTTCATTTGATTAAAGAAAGGTGAAATGTATAGGTCTAATCAAAGATGTGGTTGTTGCTTTAAGTCAAATTCCTACTAAGACTATATTGATGGATATTATTGTGGTTGATATTCCACCAAAGTTTGACATGTTGCTATCAAGATCATGGGTTGCCAAAGTCAAAGGAACCATTTGGATGGATATGTCCTATGCTACTATCCCCGTTTTTGGTGAACAAACGAGATTATACAGAGCGTCTAGGATGGAATATATGGTTAGTAACAAAGAAAAACCTCTAAACTTCCCAATATATGCAGTGGAGACTGAATTGGGCTCATCTATACTCTTCAATGAAATCACCAATAACACAGAAACTTAGCATGCAAAAAAGGAGCAGCAGGTTGAAAAAATTGATAAGAAAGGGTGGTTGTACATGAGCTTTGATGGTGTTGAAAGAATAGATAGAGCTAGTGTAGGCATATGGACAATTATCCCAAGAGATGAAATTAAATTTTTCTCTTATAAACTCAATTTCGATTGCACAAATAATATGGCAGAGTATGAAGCATTCGTTTTGGGTTTAGAAGTCTTGAAGAATTTAGATGGTAATAAAATCTCTATTTTTGGTGATTCTGAATTTGTCATCAAACAAGTTAACAACACCTATCAAACCAAGGATGTTAGAAAGAGAGCATACAAAAATCTAACTCTTGAATTACTAGAAAATTTTGAAGAATATAATTTTACTATCAAGCCTAGAGAACAAAACAATGTTGAAAATTATTTGGATGTTTCAACAAGTCTATTTACAATTCCATTTCATTCCATCAACAGATATGAAGTTGAAATCAGGCACAGGCCTACTATATTTGATAACATAACAAACTGACAAGTGTTTGATAATGATCAACAAGTCAGAAATTTTCTGGAATTGAAAGAAGAATTTGAATCTATTCAAGTTGACCAGCAAAACATATTTGTTGAAACAAAAGCCAATACCAAAGTTGTTCAGTTAAAAAACAATTGTATTCCAAAGGGACTAATTCCTCTTGAGAAGTTATTTGACCAAAATGATGTGGCCAAAAACCCGAAGATAAAATCTGATGATGAGGAGGTTGAAACTTATAATCTTGGTACTACAGAAAATCCAAAGAATGTCAAGTTATCCAAATTTATTTCTCTTGAGGAAAAACAATACATCTAGATTTGATGAAGAAATATGTAGATATTTTTGCATGGAGTTATGCTGATTAAAAAAGATATGATCCAAATGTTATTCAACATTCACTATGAATAAAATAAAATGAAAAACATTTCAAGAAAAAATTGAGAAGGATAAATTAATTGCTTTTGCCATTGATTGAAAAGGAGATAAAAAAGTTGTTTGAAGCAAAGATAATAGTACCATTGAGGTTTTCCAAGTGGCTAGCTAACTTGGTGCCTGTGAGAAAGAAGAATGGGGAAATTAGGATATGCATTGATTTTAGGAACTTGAATAAAGCTTCATTAAAAGATAATTATCCACTTCCCAAAATGGATCATATTTTGAAAAGAATTGTATGATCGTAAAGGATGTCGATGCTATATGGTTTCTTGGGCTATAATCGGATATTGGTACATCACGATGATTAAGAGAAGACAACTTTTACCACACCCCGGGGAACATTTATATATTCAAAGATGCCTTTTGGACTTATGAATGTAGGGGAAACTTTTCAGAGAGTTATGGACATTGAATTTGTAGATGAGATAAACAGGTTTGTAGTGGTATATTTAGATGATATCACTGTGTTTTCTAAAAAAGAAGAAGAACATCTCAAGCACTTAGAGAAAGTCTTTCAAAAATGCATAAAGTTCAGTATTTCTTTAAACCCAACTACGAGTATTTTTGCTTTGAAAAAGGGTAAGTTGTTGGGTTATATTATATCAAATGAAGGAATTAAGATTGATCCAAGTAGGGCTTCTGCTATCAAAAAAATTGGTCTACCCAGAAATAGAAAAAAATCCAATCTTTTTTAGGCACAGTGAATTTTGTGAGAATATTTTTTCCTAACTTTGCAGAAATTTTGACACAAATCACAAAGATTATTAGGAAAGATTGTGATATTAAATTGACAACATAGGCTAAAAATTCATTTGAAGAAATAAAAAAGGCTCTTACTCGGGCTCCAGTCCTCAAAAATCCTGATTTTTCAAAGCATTTTCTAGTTTTTACTTTTGCTTAAGAACACACAGTTGCTGGAGTATTGTCGTAGAAAAGGCAACAAGGTTATGAACAACCTATTTCATTTTTCAGCAAAACACTTGGAAATTATGAATTGAAATATGACATCATGGAGAAGGAAGCTTATTCTTTGGTGAAAGCCCTTAAATTTTTCAGGGTGTATGTCATTCATTCACACATTATTGCCTACGTACCTAATGCTGTAGTAAAGGATATATTAACTCAAGCTGATATAGATGGTAAAATGAGTAAATGGATTGCTACTCTGTTGGAATATGGTTTAGGAACTAGGCCTACAAAATTGGTAAAAGGACAAGGATTGGAAAAGTTGATGACTCAATCAAATTTTAACTGTCTAGATATTAATTTTGTAGCAAAAAATTCATATACAATTGAAGATGAAGAGCTGATCCCTGTGGAAGAAAAGTTTACAATGTTAGATTGGTATAAATATGTTATCTTTGTAATGCAATCATAGAGATCCTCCTGAACTAACAAAATCAAAATTCAGATTTGGCAAGTTGAAATCAATGAGATATGTATTTTGAATAAATGTTTGTATTGGAAATATTCAAGTGGAATATACTGGAAGATGAAGCTGAAAAAGTGATCGAAGAGTTTCATAAAGGTGATTATGGAGGAAATCATTATTGGAAACAACGAATAAGATACTTAGAGAAGTTTTTTTTGGCCTTCAATATTCAAATATGTATAAAAAAGGTTGCTGCTTGTCATGAATGTCAAATATTTGAAGGGAAAAAGAAGTTACTCTCGTTGCCTTTAAAACTTGTTTTTGTGGAAGCCCCTTTCCAACAGTGGGGGTTAGATTTTATTGGCAAAATACATATTAATTCTTCATGCCAACATCAGTGGATCTTGATAGCCACTGATTACTTCACAAAGTGGATTGAAACAATTCCCACAAGACAAGCTACAAATGCAGTCATTATTAAATTTCTGGAAAATAACATCATGTCAAGATTTGGCTGCCCCATGAAGATCATCACTAACAATGCTCAGGATTTCAAATCCAAAAGGTTGGTAAGTTTTTGTAACCAGTATAATATCACTCTTGGTCATTCTACAACTTATTGCCCCCAAGGTAATGGCTCAGCTGAATCTTCGAAAAAAAGCCCAGTTAGAATCATCAAAAATATTTTGTAGGAAAATAAAAGGTCATGGAATTTAAAGATTAAATTTGCTCTACGGGTCGACATAATTTGCACTAAAACATCTATAGGAGTTTCTCCTTATGAGTTAGTCTATGGAACTGAAGCTGTTTTTCCTAGTTGGCTTGGAGTTTTGGTCATGAAACTACTGCAAGGACTAGAGGAAGAACCAAATGCTATCCAAAGGAGGATCAACCACTAATTTCTCTGCAGGAAAAAAGAGAAGAATTTTATAGAAATCATCAACAATCTCAGAATAGAATAAAAAATACTTTCGACAAAAAAATTAAAACAACTAAATTTCAGTCCTCAAGATGTAATTTTGAGGTGGGAAGCTAAGATTAAAGATAAAGGAAAACATGACAAGTTTGAGAATCTCTAGAAGGGGCCGTATAAGATTTCAACTTATCATGGGAATAATACATTTATGTTGCAAGAGATGGATGGTTGACTATATGCGGGAGGACCTGTTAATGACAGGTTTCTCAACATTATATCTCTTGATCGAGTTGAAATAAATCCCATTGTATATATTCTATTTTTTCTGTTTTTCCCATTTGTAGGTTTGGATGATATATTTGATAAGTTTGAGCCTGAAGTGAAGGACATAAAAACTTGGAGATTATGTTGTCAATTTTCAATTTTCAATAAGGCAACTGGTCTACTTTTTCTTTGCTGTACCACAGGGGCGCAACATCCCCATTGGAGCCATTGCTATCCATGATAACATCTAGAAATAATTTTTAGTTTGATTAATCATTTGCATCTGTCTACTTCTTTTTTGAAAGAGATTGTTGTACTTTGAAAATTGAAGATTAAAGAAGGAAAGAACATGTCCAATTTGAATTATTTTGTAGAAATTCCCATATTCTCTAAAAATCCATTTTATTTCACAAACCCCATTTTGCCCCTTTATTTTCTAAAACATCTAGCCGCAATAACCCATTTTTTAAACTCTAGTCATGTTTCCCCATTCCCATTTGAAATTTCTTTAAAACATTAATAAAACATGCCATAAGCCTTTTAAAAGGATGGGACACACAGTTTGTATCGAAATCGGCCTTTTCCCTTTTGCGAAACCATATCCGCCCGTGTCCTTCCTCCACTTGCGATTGCGATATCGCAAATTGCAATGTCTCTCGTCCACTGATATAGAAATTCCTCCCCACCAATTATGATATCACATAAATTTCTTCCCCTGCTGATTGCGATATTGAAAGTCCTTTGCTGGTATCACGATATCTCAAGTCCTCCACCAATTTTCATATCCACGTTCCATTTCCACTCTGCCCACTAATTGCAATAAAGACCTTCCCACCGATTGCGATAAAGACCTTCCCGTTGATCGTGATAAAATCCATCCTCGTTGGTCCTAATAAATCCTCCCCCCGTCGACCGCGATATTGCAATTGGGGTTCATAAAAAACATAACTCCTTCCTCCACTGAACTCTCTTTCGACTTGCGATTATGATGGATCTGAAAGGTTATGTATTATAGTTTTGAGAAATTTCTTGTCCGACATATTGGGAAATCACCATAAAATCAATGTTTAAGCTCCTTTTCACTTTCTGATGGTGTATTGTGATTGCGATAACGATAGGCCCAGATCAACGACCCAGATTGAATCAACCTAGAACAACAATGCAAATCAACGAATATTAAAATACCCTTTTCATTTCCGCTGAGTGGGACAATGATGATGTCTTTCAACAACATGGTCTTCAAAGAGGACAATGAGAAAATAGGACAACGAAGGCATTTTTTGACATATATCCAGTAGCATGTCCATCAAATAAAACACAAAGAAAAGATGACAGCAAGACACAAAGGATAGTGAAGGAACTTTCAAACATTTTTCAAACAACAAACAACACGCCTACCATCACGATAAACAATATTGCTTATTTAAAGGCCCAAAAACAACACATCATAATTCAAAAGGTTGGATGCTCTAAATTTCCATAAATACAGTGCCAACATTACAAACAATTGCAATTTTTTCTTGAATTATTGTAATAGTTGGATGAATTCTATTTAGATGTGACTCCTATTTGTATTCAAACTCTGTTACAACAGAAAATTCCTATGAAAACTATGTTAGTTAGAAGAAAATGAAGAACATGTCTCTAGAACAATAAATCGAATTTGGGTCAAGTGGCAAGATTTGTAAAGGGATTTTTTCTTTATAAATAGGCAGATTTTCGACTCTTAGAGGGGTTGATAGAGAGTGTGAAAAACTGACCTTCTGTAATATTTTGTTCTTTTAATAGAAAATCAGAAGCAACTCTGTTTTTGTACCTGGGATTCATGTTATGGCTTTTATGAGTTTTTATTATGTTGTAATGCTCGTGGAAAACCTGTGCGCTATTTTGTGAAACCAACGTTTCGGACTGGCTAGGTGAGTCCATCATTACTTGGAAATTTGTCAAACAACTCCAATTTCCTTCATTTACTGTGTATGACTATGGATGTCCAATTGTATAAGTTTTAAAGCCATAGATGCTTCAACTTCCATTAAGCACTGTTGTTGATCATAATCTATTTTAATTTGACTCCATGCCCAATGGTCCAGTCATCACATTTTTATTCACTTACAAAATCAGAAAAAGATATAAGAGTTAGTCATATGAATTTTGAGTTTATCACAAGTCATTTTATAAATATTTTGAGAGAGCCCTCTTAGATTGGAAGGACTAACTTCCAGTTTAAATTTGGTTTGAAATAATTACACTTGATTGAATGTTGATACATCCCAACCTATCCTAGCTCAGTTGATAACAATAGGCATATCCATCTCTGCAGAAGAAGATTAAATGTTGGGGAAATTTAAGTCGATGGTACCTGACATCTTGAAGATATTCATTAATGAAACAAATGTTATCTTATCATAATAATGACCACTAATTGCACATGACAAAAGAAAGGTCTAGGTTAAGCTTAGGGATGGCAAGGTCATGCTTGTGGTATGCTTTTTAAGGTTGAAGTATTTATGTAGGTTTCAAATTCAAATTACAAGGAAGGTCACATTTTAAAGATGTAGTGTCGATGAGGGATACAATTATGATTTTTTACTTGAGGGAATAGGTTAGTATGTTCTTATCACAAGTCCAAAGCATAGTGTGGTGCAATTTTTAACCCTATTGCAAGTCGCAACATCAGTCAACAATGTTAGGGACTATGGATGTGATTCGCGATTTAAGCCTAATAGCAATTTTTGCTCCTAGAAAAAAACACATTTTGAAACAACAATCCTTAGAGACTATGAATACATGCGACCCTACATGAGTTGTTATTCCAGGTCTTATCACAAGTTGTGATTTGAGATGGTAATCATCGTGTGGGTTGAAAATGCAAAGAACAATTAGAGCTCAAGGTTCTACTGTGAATTTGATTTAGGATTGTAGTTTCAATGAGAACAAGATGCAATTAGTGATTAAGGGACAAGAGAGCACAATATTAGTCCTGGAGTGAGATTAAGTTTCACTATATAGTCTAAATTTGATTTGCGAGGTTTTTCATGTTGTCAAATTCAAGGGAGACACATTAACAAAAGGAGATATGCCAAAAGGGGCTATGCCAAAACAAAAGGAGCCATGCCAAAACAAAGGAGACTTCTAACACATTAAAAAAAGGAGTTATGTTAAAATAAATGTGATTCAATTTAAGAAAAGGTGTATAGTTCCAAAACAAAAATTATTATGATGGCATCAATAATCATATAATAGGATTTGAATCCCAAAACAAAGCATGCTCCCCTTCAAATGAATGAACACAACTCACATGCCATAAAATCACACAAATTTATCCATTAATGAATATATGTGGTTGGTTTGGAGGTTTTAATTATCGGGCTTGATTTGGATGGTTCGACATGGTAAATAAAAAAAAAATTAAAATAATTTGAGCATAGACCTAGGGTAAAAACCCTTAGCAAACAAATTATCAGGTAGGGTATGAGTGGGAGAAGGTACGAGCGCTAAGCCTTTGTGTTAATTTAGAAATGATGCTTTCTTGAGAGATGACTCCATGAGTAAATGGAATATTGATGACAAGAGAATGGAAGATGAATATATAGGTAACAAGAAAGGACATATGCATGGTGTATAAGTACATAGGGTTGAGGCACTAATATGAACCAACACATGGCAAGTAAAACAATATTAATGATTGGGGTAAGAGATGCATTACTTACCAGGAGGTCACAATTGCAGATGAGAACCAGAGGAGAGGTTTGGCCACTCAACAATGAAAGCATAATGGAACAAAATGGGTAGTGAGATGTTAATATAAAAGGATGACCTGTGCACAGGAGGTCATGATATTAGAATTCACACTACCTTTATCTCATGTGTTAGAGTTAGTTTATTCATAGGTTTGAGTGATAACGCAGGTTGTAAACTATAGTGCTGATGGGAACTAATTGTGACTTGCGACCTAAGCCTAGTCATGGTTTAAACCTTTACCGTAGATCACATTTTTAGATCATAGCTTAAATGAGCACTAGCTATTCCATTAGTGATAAAGGGATGAGGAGAGACATGCTTAGCTAAGGATAATCTCAGTTGCAAGTCACATCTCTAGAGTGAAATCACTATAAACTTAAGATGTGATTTGCAACTAAAATAGAAAAAACACAAGTCTTAAAGCCTTTAAGGTCAATCTCACCAAAATGCGGTGAAACCATAGCTAGGTCAAATGACCCTAAGAAACCCTAGGGAAAGTGAGAAAATAAATTGAGTAAAGGGGGTCTCTAAATTTTGAGGTGGTTGAAAATTTGGTGTTGTTATAGCGACTACAATTATTGTGATTTACTGGTAGGTCTGCAAAATATTTTTTTGACCTTTGCTCAAGATGAATTATAATATTCAGAAGTGTTTTATTAGACCTATGGATCCAACTAATTTAAATGTGAAACCCCTTTTAATAAATGTAGTCTCTCTATCACTTTGAGTGGATTGCTTCGAAAACACTTCATAAGTTAGGGGATGACACTATTGGCTTCAATAGGGGATCATGATAGTGAAAATGTGAGTTGTAGATTCTTGGAATTAAAGTGAGTATCTGGTGTTGCTCTGTTTCTAACAGGCTATTCAGTACCCTGATGGAGTCACTCATGAAATCACAAGCATTGCCTTGCTGCCAGTAGGCCCGTTCAGTACCCCGACAAAGTTTCTTGCATTACCTCTTTTCACAAGAAGCCTTTCTCAATACTTTACCATTTATTTGATTGATTTTATTTTGCATGCAAATTGGAATCATTTATTAGGCATTCATTGCGTTAGGGCAAATGATGGATCTTGACTTATTTTACAGGCAAGAGAGGTTGCTCCTTGTTTTCAAAGAGTTCAATATTTTTCCGAAAGAGTTTTCTTACCATGATTTTTCTCCTTTTACCTTATCTAGCCACTAGGTCAAATCAATGATAACACAATATGAATTTCAAAATCCAATTCACATAACAAAGATATTATTAAGGATATATGTTGTACTAGCTAATTAAAGTTCTCCCCAAAGTCTAGTCCATATTTTCCTTATGGATAGCCTTGACTTGTAAAAATGTTTAAGATCGAACAGTGGAAAGAGGTATAAATATAGCCAATAATTGATCAACTACCACAATATTCATAACATAATTGACTTAACAATGTCCTAGATCTTTTTATTCATATATAATACCTTTATTTATATACAAATGCCTTTTGGGCGAAACTAAAAAGTAAATGCATAAGGAAAATACATGAAACTAAAAGCATGGAAGGAAATAAAAGCATGAAATTAAATGACATGATGACAATATATACAAATAAGAGAGCATGTACAAGAGCTTCTAGTTGAAGTAAAATTTCAAGTCTTGGCCAGTTATGAGAAGAGATTCATTTTCTCGTTTAGGGTTTGGAGACGATAAGTATGCTCGCTAATTTTTTTTCTTGAATTGGTATGGACCAATCCACATGGATTGAAACTTGGTGTGCTTTCCACTTTCTTCATGGGCTTTATCCCATTTCAAGGCAAGGTCACCCAAACTAAATTCCTTATTTCCTACGAATTTCTTGTTGAACCATCTCTTGATCTTGTTCTGATGTGAGACAAATTTTTCTCGAGCCTTTTCCCTTTCTTCCTTGAGTTTTAACAGGGTTTCAATCATACTTTGCATAATTGGGCATGACCTACCACATGATTCTTGGGATAGTTGTAATGCAAATAGGTATAAGTTAGGTGGTAGGATGGCTTCTTTTCCATACACGAAAAAGTGAGGGGAAGTGCCAAGAGAAGGTTTTGGAGTTACTTGATGATCCCAAAGAGACTTAGTTAGAGAATTATGATAATTTCTCTGGTGGGTAAGAAGGTTTTCTTTGTGACACTAATCAAGTTCATATTGGTGGATTGAGATAGGCCAATGCCTTGGATGATAGTAGTTAACAAAATGTTTCAATACAATTCCATTCTCCAAAGAAAAATCATACAACCTTAATGATGAGAAATAAGTTGCATTGTCAAACGCAAGGGAGGTAGGAACACAGAACCTGGTAATAATAATATGATTGAGAAAATGAATTACCTCTTGATTGTTTACTTTTATGAGTGGCACAACTTCAACTTACCTCGTAAAATAGTCTGTAGATGTGAGAATATACTTATGCTACTTTGAGGAGCACAGAGTGATCTCCCTAATGACATCTAGTCCCCAAAATTCAAAAGGATCTTCTAGCGCAATGGGTTGGAGTGGCATGACTAATTGTGTCTCTCTTCCAACCCACCTTTTAAAAATGGAACATTTGTGTACATATGCATGGGTGTCTCTGAATTGAAAAGGATATTCTAGCACAATGGGTTGGAGTGGTGTGACTAATCATGCCTCTCTTCAAACCCACCTTTTAAAAATGGAACATTTGTGTGTATACACATGGGTGTCTCTAAACGATATAGGCTAATAATATCATAATCTTATGTGTTGTCGTATCACCAACATAGTGACCTCCTAACGGTTCATCATGCAGTTCCTTTAAGACCTTCTTGGCCTCAAAAGACTCCAAAAATTTAAGAAAAACACCATTATGATGTTTTTGAAATAGATCTCCATGGACCAGTTGATAATAAGGGCTTTTAATGTGATGGCACTTTTTTGCATCACCGATAAATGTGAAGTAAAAGTACCTTGTTCCAGATATTCCATCGACTATTCATACCAAGATGATGGTGAATTGGGCATGGGTGCAAAATCATTGTTATACATCTCAATCTCTTGTTCCCATCCTAAGATCTCTTCTTCATTTATATGTGCGGCTTTAGCAACAAGATTTAATATGCAATGTCCTTTGACTGTATGAATTGATTTGAAATCAAGATCATATTCTTGTAAGTAGATCATCCAATTGGCTCGATGTCCTCCTAGTTCCTACTACACAAATAACGATCTAACTATAGGATGTAGAGGAAACACTATGACATGATTCTTTAGAATATAAGGCCTAAACTATTTGATAGCCTTGTACACATCGTATGCATGCTTGTCCATATCAGGATAATTCAATTTATATCCTTGCATGCCTGTACTCATCAAGGATGGAGGTTGTTCATTTCCTTGGTCATATTTTTTTGTCAACACAACCACTAATGAAGAATCCGAAGAAAAAGTATAGATCATGAAATCTTTATTAAAATCAGGGCTGTAAAGATATGGAGCCTTTGCTATAACTTGCTTGATCTACATGAACTATTTCATCTCCTCTTAGTTCCATTTATATGCCACATCCATTTTTATCATATATTTCAATGGATTTATGATTTGGGCATAATATGAAATGAACTTACGAAGAAAATTAATTTTTACCAAGAATGATTGCATAGATTTCTTTCCATTTGGATACAAGATTTCATGATGGATTTGACATGCTCAGGGTTTAATTTCATGCCACTATTTGTTATGATATTCCCTTCAGAAAAAACAAATATTCTTTTCTTATTATTGAACGATATATCGTATTTTTTGCAGCGTTCAAAAATATGCCTCAGATGACGTAAATGATCATATATTTTATCTGAGAATATCATCACATCATCAAGGTACACCACCACACTATCACTAATCAACTCTCTAAATGCAATATCCATTTCTCTTTGAAATGTAGCTCCGATGTTGATAAGACCAAGGGGCATACGCCTAAATGTGAATGTTCCCCATTTGGTTATGAAAGTAGTCTTCAATCTATATGGCTTGACAACCAATACTTGGTTATAGCTAGAAAAACCATCAAGAAAAGAAAACATTTAAGATCCTAAAACTCTTTGAAGAATTTTCTCCATGGAAGGGATTGGGGAATTATATTTATCTGAAGCCCGATTAAGATTTTGAAAATCAACACACAAATGGGTTTCTCTTAATTTATTTCTTATAGGAGCAAGGTTTGAGACCCACATCAAATGTATGACTCTAAAAATGGTTCGTACAGCCAATGGTTTCTTCTATTCTTTCTGTATTAAAGGTTCTAGTGTCATATGTACCTTTCTTAGTTTCTGTTGAAAAGGTTTGACCCTATCATTTATTGAAATGAAATGATGGATAATAGGGGTATCATATGTCTTTAGGTCTTTGTGTGTCCAGGGAAAAACATGTCGATACCTTTTGAATAACTCAGTGAAAGCTTGTCTCCATTTTGGGGTGCAACAAGTACCAAGATTGATAAACTTTAGGTCTACCTCTATTTCGAGATTGAATTGTTCGTGCATTAGTGTGAAACTTTGATTCTTAGTATTGGAAGCTCCCCTGAATTTATTTTGTAAGTCAAATAGATTCTTGAGTGACACCACACCTTTGGGAATTGGGTTTACCTATTGTGCATTAGCTTTCTCCTGTAAGGATTTCTCATGTTCATCCTCGTTTATGGTTGCATCTTTGAAAATGTTTGCATTGGAAAGGAAGTCTAGTTTTGTTGATCATCATTGAAAACACCTGAATTAATTATATTATATGGGACAATAGTTTCATAAAATATTTTAGTAGAAAAGCCATCCTTAAGCAGTGTAAACCTAGCAGTGGCATTAGCTAACATATCCACTGCGATGTTATTAATTCTTGGAAATGATTTAATACCAAAAAATTTGAATGCAGAAATTAATTACTATACCTCTTGTTGGTAGTTGTTCAAATGTGGTGAAAGACAGTGAATAGTATCATGTACCTATCTAGTGATGATATGAGAGTCATCAATTACCTTTAGACATTCTATCTTCAAGTCAATGTCTTTCTTTAGTCCGAGAATCAATTCCTCATATTCTACAATATTAATAGTACAGCGAAATTATAAACAACAAGAAATAAAAAACAAATATTCTTTTTGGGGTCGATCAAGATACAACCTGCACCAAATCCATCTTATGTTTTCGATCCATCAAAATACAAAACCTAAATTTTAGTACTTACAAAACTAGAATCTAAACTAACATTATTTACATGTATAGAAAAAAATAATTATCACCATCTAGAGGGTAGGGGAGGAGTTCTAGTTATTTATCTAATGGGACAGGTGATGACATGGCTTGGTAGCAACTAATTCTAGACTCTAAAAAGAAGTTTCCTAATTCTTCCCGAGTGATGTTGATTGGTTTATTAGGAACTTCTATTTCAGTAACTGTATGCTTCATATATGGCTCACTAATAACCCTAATTTGATTGTTTTTTCCTTTGTAGGGGAGCCGAAAATGAGATTAGTTTGTAGTGAAATATCCTTGAAGTTTTCTAGACCAATCTCTGCTCAGTAGAATCACGTATGCTTCAGGGATATCAACAAACACAATATCAATGAACTGATGAACTCTTGAGTCAAATGATAGTCTAATCAATAGAGTTTTTAGCTCTCCTACAACTCAAACTTGGGATATGTCAAGTTGGATGATATTAAAATTTGTCTTCTTTGGTTCAACATTAATTTTCTTGTAAACAGATAAAGGCATGACATTTTTCAATGAACCAAAGTCAACTAGAAAATTATGCACATTGTAATTGGAGATCTCAAAAGTCAACAAAAAGGGAGGAATTGAAGATCTTGAATCAACATTTACCACATTAAAAACGGATTTAGGATTTACTAAGGCTTTAGAATGATAGGAGGAAGTAGCCTTAGAAGAAGCAATGGCTTTGCTAGTAGAAGACATGGATTTGAAAGTCTTGATGATAAACTCCCTCTACCCAAATAGATTGACCAACTTGTAGAGTGATATATTTTCTCGAGTTTCCTTCATATCCTCAATGATGTTGTAACCAATATCACAAGATACACTTTCATCCTTGGAAGTCTAAGCTGAGGTCATTGGTTGAGAAGGATTGGAAGCAACTTTAGGAGTATTGGAATTACTTTTAGTGTTCTCTGACGTATTCTTTGAAGCCTACATGGTTGAATATGTTGAAGTTGAACTCTAAGCAAGATATTTTAGAGGCAATATACTTCTTAATAATTATTTCTTGTTATCCTCCAAGGTAGGTTCAACCATTGGCCCTTTACTCCTGGGATTATAAGTCTTTGGAGTTTTAACAGGAGGGGTCTCCCCAACCGAAGCTTCCTCAATGGACTAGATCTTACCATCTATGACAACTCCAAATCTCATCACAGATGAGCCAACATTGTCTTTAGGCAAAGACATATTTTCTTCCTCTTTCGATTAATCATATTGGTATTCCATTGTTTGATCATCAAGCACTCTATTAACCATTGCAGTCATAATGTGGATCCAATGTAGGCATGTCTTTTCAGAATGGGCAACTTGGTGGAAAGCACAATAATTGTCCATTCCTAATTCCTCCACATTTAGATACATGTTTGAACTTTGGGTTGATTTAGCTGGATGTTTACTAATATTATTGAAAAAAGGCTTGAAATACTTGTTTCTAGAAGAGATTTCACTTGTCTTTCTTTTCAAATCAGACACCTCATTAGTTAATTATTTGAGATATTTTGCTAGAGCTTCTAAATCAAACACATCCTTGTTAGTAGACTTACTAGATGAATATTGAGATTTATTACCAGTAGCCTTCAAATCATCTTGTAAGTCATGTGATCCTATGGATATCATGTCCTTTTCAATGACAATGGATTTAAGAAAATTCTCCACCAGCATAGGCTTTGCTGCCTTCTTGACGAACATAGCAATACTATGTGGTGACAATGAGGTGTATTAGTAAATGGTGATGGAATCATTAGGAGAAACATCATTCAAAATCTTGTTCAAAATAGTGGTAAAATGCTGATTGAAGTCCTTAACTCTTTTCCTTTCCCCTATATTTAGTGAGCTCAACTCTTTAAGCAACATGATAGGCATCTTTTCTTCCAAAAGCTTATCCAAGAAATATTTTCTAAACACATACCAAGTTTTAATAGATGATATAGGAAGAGAATGATAATATTAAACAACTTTATTCTCTAGGGTATATGGGAACAATCTGTAAGTGATGTCTTCATGCCGCACACTCATCATTCTTAGTGAGAGATAAGAATGATTAATTTTATCTCCAGTGGAAATAAATTTATCCGAGTCATACTTCATGAGATGTTTTTTTAGGATGGCTAGGTAAGTCATGAAGAATACCTTGAATATCAAGAGAGGACTATGCCATCCAGGCAAAATGTTGTGTTTGATTGTTGGCCATGTTGTTATCTTCTTTGTCACTTTTTGAATCAGAGAATGAGCTTTCAAAACTGCTTGGTAAATTCCTCTCCTTCCTTAAATTATCTTTCCCTTAGGTCTATTAACGTGTTCAAAATTCTCAACAAGTCTTTAGTTATCACCTTCTAAATTTTCCCTTCCAGGATTCTCCTCTTCAATGTTCTTAGAACTATATGAACTTTGAAGCCCTTCTATCGAGTGTCTATCTACATCTACTAAATCATCCAAAGAAACATTAACCAACTCTTGAACTGTACTGACTATAATCCTTGGAAAGTTGTATATAGTCAAGTCAAATGTTTATGGGGAAAGGCAGATGCAACAAGAAGAATTTTAAGGATTTTGGAAAATTGATGGGTCATAGGGCATAGGGATCTCGACTGGTCGTAAGTGACTTTCTAAGCTGGTTCAAGACTATGAGGAGTGGATTAAACTTTAGGTGTATCCCAAATAGGAGGGATAAGTGAATGGGAATGGGGTTTATTACTTGCTTGTTCAGAAGGCTAATGGAAAGAATGATGATTTGTACCATCCATACAAAAGTGGCCATCCTTCTAGTGTCAAAAATATATTGATGTGCCAAATCTGACCGCCAATAGTTAGGAGATCTTGCCGGTGAAAAATTCAAACTAGACTTTACACCATTTGGTATGGGAGTCCCATATGGTATGTGGACTTGGCTAACACCATGTTGCTTAAATATTCACTTTGGACAAGATGAACAACATGGGTTAGAAGATAAATAAAACTTTTGATAAAATAAGTTAAGCAAATTTATGGAAACCGAACATATGAGATGTTGTGAACACAAAAACAACTAAATAACATGACATGAATCTTAAAAGAAGAAATTTTAGAAAGAATTCAATTAAAAGGTATGTATAAATATAAAGATTCATTATCAAATTTGAATTAGTTCTCAATCAACAACCGTTGAAAAATGTAACAAGAAATTATCAATTTGATTTTGCCTTGATTAAATTGATAAAATTCAAAATTCCACACCAACAGACAACTTGGATGCAACTAACTTGTTTGACATGGCTTGTGTCACCTAGTTTACTCAGTAAATTTGAGTTGGAGGAGTTAGAGTTCAATTAAGAATGTGTGATTTCTAATTTGTAGTGATCAAGGTCAGTTATCTCAAGTTGTTTTCAATTAAACTAGTTATAACTGTTGGAGCAACTAGTGGAAGATCAATTTTTCAGTGAGATTTCAGTCTAACTCAGTGACCATCTAGTTAACTGATCAATCATGCCAAAATAGCTTATGCATGTAGAGAATTTGATTTCCCTAGTTGTGGTGGAGATTCCAAGGCCATGTAAAATCAATTGTAGACTAGTCTTGAGTGTACAAGTTTTGTATGCAGTCAGATGATCAACCTTGGGAATTGCATAACAAATTTGAGGAATATCCTAAATAATAGGGGCCTAATTTCTCAAGGAATTGCGCAAGGAAATAGGGGCTCAAGTAGAGGAAAAAATCGACTAAGTCTAGGTTAGAGCTTCTCAGTGAGCAGAGAGATAAGTTATTCACTTGCAGGTTGTGCTCAATTGAGAAAAGAAATCATAATACTTCTCTATTCATCAAATTAATGCAAGAAGGCATAAGGGGCTTTAACAGATTTCTTTCCCCTGGAAAAATACTATGTGCATGTGTGTTCTTTCTCATTTCATGTTGTGATGGATGTTCTAAATTGTGAATTGAATTCCACATTGCAATATAGTAGTTTGTGTCTTGTGATTTAAATTAAAATTTCATGAATAGTTGCAAATTTACAAAATAATTTCTACATGGCATCAGAGAAGGATTCACATTAGAGTAGGAACTTCAAATTTGTTTCTTAGGAGGTTCTAATATGCAACTTTAGTGTAGCATGATCTGTTCCGAGTTGGGAGAATGGCCTTCAATGGACTGAGATTAGAGTATGCCTTGGAAGGAAACTCAAATTTCATTTCATGGAAGGATCACATGGGGGTAGTGCTTGATGACAATGGTTTGCTAGAATACATCAAGAGAGATGTTGCAAAACCAGTGGAATCTGATGCCCAAAACCCAACCTAATGGAAGAAGCATGTAGCCAATATGAGGGGAATAATATTGGAGGGAGTACAAGAACACATTGTCACAAATATGCATGGGAAAGAAACTCCTTATGCAATGTGGAAGGAATTGACAGATTTGTTCCAGTATAGCAGCGATCATAGAAAATTGGTACTCAAGGATAAAATTCGAAATATCAAGATGCAGAAGAATGACACTATTCAATATTATCTGAGTAGGCTCACGCAAGTTTGTAATGAGCTTGCAAGAGTTGGTGTTATTGTTTTAGATGATCACATGGTAACCTTATCCCTTCTTGGCCTTCCCAAAAGTTGGCATAACTACCAAGATTTGGTGAATGGAAGGGAAAAATTATTGAATTGGGAACACTTATGGTCCAATTTGGTACAGGAGGAAATAAGGAAAAATACCAAAGGTGGAATTTCATCCAAGGTAGAGGATGAAAAAAAAAATTACATTGGTTGGAAAGGGAAAGAATGGGAAAGGGAATAAATCTCAAACCAAACTAGAATCCAAACAAGGGGACAAGAATAAAGATCTTTCCAAAATTAAATACTTCAATGGTCATGAATTCATGCAATATGCCACAAAATGCCCACACGAAAAATCAAGCAAGAAGACCTTAGTGGAGCAACAAGTGAAGCTTTGGCTTCATAGTTCGATCTTGACTTCACCCTTATCACATGCATGGCCAACACAGTGATGGGAAGCGTGTGGTACTTCGAATTTGGTGCCTTATTCCACATGACAAGGTGTAGATATTTTTTTAGTGACCTGGATGTTGGGAATAGGTCCCCTGGGGTAAATTTTGGGGTAAAAATCCCAAGTTTTAGGGCTAAAGGCCCAAGTTTTGTATAAAGAATGTAAAGTCTCCGCATTTTGTGGTCACGAAGAGCGAAGATGTAAGCAGTCAAAAAGGGTTTCTGCCCTTAGTTTAGATAGTTTGTGTCGGCTTGATGAGATCTGCCCTTGGTATGTGGGCCATGGGAATGTATAAAAAGGGAGTCTTAGAAGAGTCTAAGGAAGAGTTTTTGGTAGAGTTCTAAGTAAGTTTTTGGGTCTATGAGAGCTAAGAGCAAAGAGTCTTAGCATAGGAAGAGGCTCTGCACCTGAGTGTGTAGAGGCCTATGGTAGAAGTCCGCAATTGAGTACGCGGATCCCCATAGCTGTGTGTGCAAGGAAGCTAGAGTCTGTATTGGAGATCTGAACCATCAATAAAGAGAATTATTATGGAGATATCTATGTATGAGTTATTTTACTTCGGTTATGAATGCTGTGATTATGTTATGTTGAATACTGGGTTTGTGATTTAATGCTATATTGATGCGTGAATCTATGTATTTTTCTTTGTCATATGAATGCAAGTAAGAATATCTGTTTACATGAAGATAATCATAATGCATGCTGAAGTTAACCAATACTTAAGCTAATTGGGGTAGACACAAAAGTAAGGATAATTATAGAGGCACATGAGTGTCTGAATTGGCTATTTAGGGTCGGCGAAGGACGAACAAAGATTTTCGCGGAGGCTTCAAGAACGAATAAGAGAAGTACATTGATAAGCCCTAAAGGGATTATAGGTCTATGTGAAGGAAGGGTTAGGGTGTAAAAATGACATCACAACCATCTCAACGTACAGAAATGTGGTTCCTATATCACCCCATACTGCCTCGGGTGATACTTTAGTCTGCGCTCTGTGAATTGATGCCGAAAGGGCTAGTAGTGTAAAAGGAACGTGAAAAGGCATGGCACAATCGACACATCAAAATGTGCACCTTCAAGGTATATGATTTAGTGTTATTATATGACAACATGTTTGATAAATTTCCAGGAAAATTTTGGATGCATTGGCTGGGGCCCTATTTCATCAAGGAGATTACTAATGGTGGAGAAATTTAGTTGGTAAAGTTGAATGGGAAGCCATTCGCAGGAAGGGTGAATGGTAGCTGATTGAAGCCATACACTGGGGATCCGACTAGATGAATATATGGTGGAAGCATAGTCTTAGCACTCCAGGCAGCTGAAAGGAGACATGGGACTATAAACTACATTTCCCAGGTTGTAGAGATGTGTGGTTAGGGTATTGTCTAGAATGGAGGATTGTCACTGTGTCGGCAGAAGCGCGAGGGGAGCTACACTATTGAAGGAGAGACCCTGTAGGGCATTCGGAAAGTGACCGTTATGGTCAATATTCATGACTTGATAGTGGGAAAATGACTAAATGGAGCTGGGGGGGGTGGCAATTAAGTCAGAATTTAAGAGAAAGATCTTTGAAAATCTGCTGCCACTCTTGTATTTATGAACTGATTTTGGGGGGAATGGTCGGATTCAAATTAGAAATTGCCTATAAATTACAGATGGATGACAAATGAAAAACACTTGGCATTTTGAGAATTGAGGTGTTGATCTATCAGGCACGCATGAACCTTGATTATTTCGAGGCTTTGGTAGCAAGTCTGGTGTTTGATAAATTGTTGAGGAGACTCAGGAGCCTTTAATTGGAATTATGTCAGCACCCATGGAGATTGCAAGTGTTGGGGAAGCCATGGTAGTTGAAGGAGTTTCCCCAGAGTTAGTGAGTGCATAGGTACATGTAGAAGTACCCAAATCACCAAGGTCGCTAAGGCTGAGGCCTATGCCGCCCAAAGAAGGTCCCAAGATGAAGAAGGATAAGTAGAAAGCAACACAGCCAGTGTGTGAATTACCAAGGAAACACCAGAAGAAAAACAAGGCTACTACACAGGAGAAGGCCAAGGTAGTAGAACTGAAACCTGACGAGGACATAGAGGACGTTGGTGTGGGCGTAGAAGACATTGACATGGGGACAAAAAACGTGGACATTGAGGGGGAAGATCCTATCTCCAAGCTACCACCATATATCCCTCTGCACTGAGGCAAGGTGAAGGTACCAAAAGACATCGAAAAAAACAAAATCATGCTATTCACCTCGTTGCTTCCAGACAAAATCACATTCGAAGGAATGCGCTTGGCGCGTATCCCCCTTTTGAAGTTGGAGGACTAGGATTTAGTAGATACAGAGTGCTTTCCCAACTTGGAGACTGATACATTCATGCACCATGTCTTCTATAAAGACTCTGGTGTGACTACGTTGGAGCCAAGAAAGTGGATAAAAGGGGTGGAGAAGGCAAGACTGTTGAAGCTACTATGGGTGCCACATTACAACTGCGCACCCATAGCTTTGATAGTGATCAAGCAACTATTATGATTGGTGCATGATGGGTGCCTGTGGTTAGGAGATTCGATCCTAATCACTGACATGCTAATCCATAGGATCACCTTGCTCCTACACTCAGGCTTGAACCCAGCCATGGAATTTGGCAGAAATTCAGGTGAGCACGACCTCACCAAACGTATGAAGGACAAGTTCAAGCTTGCCAAGAAGTTGCGTGGCTACTCCATCTCCAACATAACCGATCCCGTGGTTAAAGTAGCCACTAAAATTTTGGCAAGGAAGATTATGAGGAATTGTCATGTAGATGAAGTGTTGGCACTGGTGGTTTCTTTAGCAGCTCAATGCACTGAGGGCATACAATTTAACTAGGCATGTTACCTCTACAACAAGTTCCTTGTGAATTGTAGAGAATCAAAAGATCAAATAAATACTTTCCAATACCCATGGCTATTGCTGTCGATTGTACTAGTTGTGTGGGACTTGCTGGAGCACAATCAATTTCCCTTGATTGCATCGGAGATGCCAGAAGTAGCAAAATTCGTATCGCTCTAGGCCACGAAGGACCCCTAAAGGATCAAGGACAGCAAGATATTTTGGATTCTCATGGAATTAAGCATCCATGCAACCATCAACTGCAAGCCGCAACTCTCACTGAGTGTCTTTGAGCAGTTGTTCGAGTATGTGGAGTTCAAGGCGAACTTCAACTGTGTTTCCATCAGAGCACAGAAGGACCCCGCACAAAAATGGTATGATCTTCCATAGCTGGCGATGGATGATGCAATCACTATGGTTCTAGAGAGTTGGCCTGCAGAGTGGCACAAGACCTCAGACTTATCAGCTGGGACTAGTTAGTCTACCACAAAGCAAGAGAAGGAAGAGGACAGGTTAAATATGGAGCAATTGGTCAAAAAACGAAGGAAGGAAGTTGAGGACAAAGCCAAAGCAGAGCACGTAGCTAGAATGCAAGAAAAAGGGGAGGAGAAAGAGGATGACCATGAGTCTAATAGGAGTCAGAAGTCGCCTTCTCCACAAACAGATGAGGAGGAGCAGCGCTCAAATCAGGGAGGAGTGGACCTGAAGACTACTCCATTTCGGGTTAAGCACACACGGGAGTAGGAGAAAGTAGGGCTGTGGAAGAAGTCCAAGGCTAGAAAATCGTCAGTGGACCCAATCACCTTGAAAAAGGGTGATTTGAATGATATCAATGGTATAGTGAGGGACGCTACCATGGAACTACTATAGTAGTTCGAGCAGTAGCAGAAAAAGGCCTTGGTCACCGTCCAAATGGGTTTATGCGAGTTGCAGATCTAGGCTACTTAGGTGTAGATCACTGCAGGGTAGGGTAGGGCGGCATCAAGAAGTTTAGCACTGGGAACCTTAGACACAGTAGAGATGGTCCGTACAACAGATCTCGGGCTATCACGCTAGTGGATGAAGCATTGACTGTAGAAGCCAAGGCTGACAGGGCCACTATCAATGCCATAAAACATGTCGGGTTAAATTTGGCCGCACTTCCAAGTGAAGCCCTTCACACCTTGCTGGATGGTGTGATCATAGAAATATGGGCTTAGAAACAGAGCACTTTGAATGTTATCAATGAGCAGAAGGTGAACAATGCACAATTGTTCACCGAAAAGTTGTCCGTGATTGATCTTCTTAAGAAGATCACAAAAAGGAATGAGCGCACAAAAACCGTGGTGGCTGAGGCATGTTGGACTGTTCCAGAGCTGAACATCCTCGAAGAAGCTTGTTGCAGGTGTGCACGAGGCACGAACAGAGATGGCCAAGGTTTAGTTTGAACTGAACCTTAAAATCACAGAACTTGAGTTGAGGGCCCAACCCTCGACTCTGCAAGAAGTTAGAGAGCAGTGCACAATTGTTGTAAAAGATGTTGTTGAAGCTATTAACACTGTAATGAAGGATTGCACTACGCTGTTTGAGCAGGTTCTCAAAGTAGTGAGCAATCTACCGGAAGATCCCAACCTGCAATGACTAGAAGATGAAGCACATGAGTTGTAGCAGAAGTATGATGAGGTCAAAGCAACGATGCACACCATCGCCATCACGCAGAGGTTGGAAAAACAATAGGAAGTGAAGGCATTAAAGGAACATGTGGATGCAACTCAGTGTAAGGAGGAAGTACTGAAGGCTAGATTGGGGCCTTGGCTCGAGGAAGCCTATGTACTCACTGCCTCCATTGAAGGGAAATTGGCTAGTCTACACGTGACATAATAGAAAATACAGGTAGACAGTGCAAAACTAACGACGGAGTAGCTGGTCAAGCAGTTTCAGTAGGTGGCGATGCCGTGTACCACCGAGGTTGCAGTCGTAAAGGTGGAGCTAGGAGGTCTTCGTGACAAGATCTCTGCACCAGCCGAGTGACTCGGGGTGAGTCACCAGATTTATGTTGGGGGGCTATTAGGAAACGGGTCCCTAATGGTAAATTTTGGGGTTAAAAGCCCAAGTTTTGGGGAAAAAGGACCAGGTTTTGTATAAAGAATGTAAAGTTTCCACATTTTGTGGTCGTTGAGTGTGAATATGTCAATAGTCAAATTGGGTTTCCACCCTTAGTTTATATAGTTTGTGTCGGCTTGATGAGATCCACCCTTGGTTCGCCAGCCATGGGAATGTATGAAAAGGGAGTCTTAGAAGAGTCTAAGGTAGAGTTTTTGGTAGAGTTCTAAGTAAGTTTTTGGGTCTATGAGAGCTAAGAGCAAAGAGTCTTAGCATAAGAAGAGGCTCTGCAGCTGAGTGCATAGAGGCCTAGGGTAGAAGTCCACAACTGAGTGCGTGGACCCTTGCAACTGTGTGCGCAGGGAATTTAGAGACTGTATTGGATATATGAACGATCAATAAGATAATTATTTTGGAGATATCTGTGTATGTTATTTTACTTTTGTTATGAATGTTGCAATTATGCTATGTTGAATATTAGGTTTATGATTTAATGCTATATTGGTGTATGAATCTATGTATTTTAGTTTGTCATATGAATGTAAGTAAGAATATCTGTTTACGTGAAGATAATCATAATGCATGTTGAAATTAACAAATACTTAAGCTAATCGGGGTAGACACATAAGTAAGGATAATTACAAAGGCACGCAAGCATCTAAATTGGCTATTTAGGGTCTGTGAAGGATGATTAGAGACTTTTGTGGAGGTTTCAAGGACGAATAAGAGAAGTACATTGATAAGCCCTAAGGGGCTTATAGGTCTGCATGAAGGAAGGGTTAGGGTATAAAAACGACATCACAACCATATTAGGGTGCGGAAACTTGGTTCCTGCATCCCCCCATACTGCTTCGGGTGAGATTTTAGTCTGCACTTCGCGGATTGATGCTGGAAGGGACAATAGTGTAGGGATTTTCTGGGCTAATTAATGCTGAACCTAGGCCGGGGCCCATCAAGCCAACACTAGAAGAGAAAGATCTACAAATGCACATCGAGTTGGGGGATGAAGGAAGTTACAATGCGAACGAGATTGGTACAATCACCTTTCACATTAAGTGAGGGTCCCCTCTTAGATTCAGATATGTCATGTTCGTTTTAGGCCTGAAGAAAAATATCAGCTCTGTTACATTTTTGGAAGAATGTGGTTATGATGTGATCTTCAAAAAAGGGAAATAATTCCTAAAGCACATAGCCACAAGATAGGTGAAGTAGATTGAGGTTCATGTGAAGAACTTGTACAAGATAGATGTGGAATATTGTGCTTTATTAAGAACTAAGGTAGAGAAAGTGAACAACCATGATGTTGATGAAGTTTGACATAAAAGAAGACCATTTGCATCATGGAAACTTGAATATTATGTAGCAAATAATCACTGGCCTCCCCAAAGGAGAACTTGAGCAGCAAGATGTATGCAAATGATGTACTTTTCGGAAGTACACAAATTCCACATTCCAGGATTGGGACAACAAAGAACATGAAATCTTGGAAAGGATCCACTGTAATGTATGTGGACCTTTCTCGACAACCTCCATTTCCATACACAAATATTTTGTCATTTTTATTCATGACTTCTCAAGGAAGTGCTAGATCTTCTTCATGTGAAAGAAATTTGAGACATTCTCTCAAAGTTCATAGAATTCAAGGTAGTGGTTGAGAAATAAAACGACAAGAAGGTGAAGCCTCTCATGAATGGTAATGGAGGTGAGTATGTTTCTAATGAATTCAAAAATTTCTATGCAAAAGAAGGGATTCGAAGAGAGATGATAACACTCCACAACCCACAATAGAATGGGGTGGTTGAGAGAAAGAACTATAGCATTGTGGGAGATGTGAGAGATATGTTACATGACCAAGGCCTACCTCTGTATTTGTGGGTTGAGGCATGTAACACAACAATCTACTTGCAGAACCAGGGTCCTCATTGGATTCTTGTTATGATTACATTGGAGGAGGATTTCTCGGGCAAGAAGTCAAATGTGTCACACTTCAGGATTTTTGGAGCCTCTATTTACTGCTAGGTATCCAAAGAATCAAGGAAGAAGCTTGAACCAACAATAGATCTTGGGGTATTTCTGGGTTACATAGAAAATATTCACAATTACCTGTGTACTTTCCATCTCTTAGAATGACAGTGGTGCGAAGGGATATAAATTTTAATGAGGAGAAAGCGATGTGGTTCTCTCTTAAGAGGGAACTTCAGATTCTGCCAGAAGAGGATATTTTAGCTCCAAAGGAGGAGCCTCAAGAAGTTTTGGATTAGCCACAAATTGAGGAGTAGAGAGAGGATACTTCCACTCAAGCAGAACCATCCGGAGAACGTAGAAAAAGAACAACGATTTGATATGATCATGAACTAAATACTGATGTAGAATTGATTAAATATTAATGATTTGAATGTTAACTGAAGCATGCAAATTGAGGAATTTTTTTTTAAAAAGAACACTTTACGACAACTGATTAAACATAAAATCGATGCATAACAGGAGTGAAAACAATAAAAAAACACAGTGATACCAAAAAATAAATTGATGACGGAGTTTGTCCCTGATAGATTACGTCTTTGGGTCCGCTTTCAAGATGGGTGACCGTTTTTATTAGGAATGATAAAGTTTTTATTACAAAGTGATTTACTAAAGTTGCACACAAGAAATTCTAACCTCGGTCATCAGATAGCCCTCTAAACCAGATTTCCAACGCTGCTTATGGTTTCCAAAAACGATCATCGATGCTCCCGAAACATTGAAAACAAAATCACCTATGTCAGAATCTGCATACCAAAGTTGAAAACCACTCATTTTTCTTAATGAGGGCAAAACTACCTTTTATATTCCTCTAGGTTCATGAAACCACTTCTAATTGCATTTGAGGTGAATGAGCTGACTTGAAGGTTCGTTGGTTCTCGTTCATACCATATTTTGACACATAGTGATTAGGTTTACATGGGGATTTAATTAAACAACCAAAAATTTAATGAATACCCAAAAATAAACCTTGGATTAACCCCGAAATCGCAAGTGGTTAGCTAACTGGGTAGAGAGCTAACGGTTTTTCATGTGACTTGTCATAATAGCGGTTTTGGGGTCTGACAGTTCTGCTGACCATTCATCGTAATGGTTGGTGGTGGCGGTTATCCCGACGCTCACATAGTGCGGCCATTGCCTAATCGTGACTTCCCATCAAAACTGCAGAGATAACCCTAACGACTATACTTAGCTCTGCTCACATGTCCCCACTGTGGTCAATATCTGGCGGTTAACTCCGTGCGATTTACATAACCTGATGGCTTACCTACAAGTGTTCACATGTTGTGGTTACAATTTCATATCCATTGTGTTTTGGGACTGAACTACTAGTTGTTGTTAACCCGACGGTTAGCACTAGTCACATGTCTACCTTTTTCCAATGTAGTTTGCACTGATCACATAGTTTAGGGTGACTATTTATTTGTTTACTTATAATGTTTTGTAATGTTTTATATTAAACCATAGGCTGAGAGTGTATTACGCTAGTTTTTTATGTTGTGTAATGTTTCAACACATGGTTTGTTAGTGTGTAGGACTTAGAACTTAAGTATTTAGCATTAGGTTTAGGGTTTTATGGTCTAGTTTTAGGATTAGGTTTTTTTATAACAAATTTGTCATAATGTGACAAAACCAAAAACATATCGTTGATACAAGAGCAATTACAACGACACTCTAAATCCTGAGAAGGTGAACCATATTGAACCAAAAGACTAAATCGACACTGGGCGATGACCATATCAACCCTTTTCCACAACGACACCCATGTCGACACCAATCCTACAAAGACGAAGGACAAAACACATGTTGTCAACCAAGTCCTAGGGAACTGCTGATGAACTCATGTTGACAACTAAGTAAAACCCATATCAACTGAATTCCATGAACACGATGAACATTACCTGAACAACCTGATCCACAACCAACACTTGTCGATCTGTCGAAGCTGAACTGAAGTGATGAAAACACTGAATATTGATGACGACACTTGAACACCTGTGCAATTTGAATCAACAGATCCTCTTGGATCATTCCTCTCCACTTGAAATATTTTGGACCACAAAAGTTTGACTAAACAAATAATCGATGAGGGTAGAGCTCCCTCTCTTTCCATCTTGACCTGTCGATGTACCAATACATTCGATCAATCACCTGCAAGTGATGACCTTGATGATGCTGACCATGGTACCTTTTGATTCGGTGACCTGTTTTTTCCATTTGCAATATGAACAACTTGCGGCGTTGTGCAAACAACCTGTTATAAACATGGCAATTGGATTCTTTCCATGAATAATCATGAGTTGGTGATTCAAAAACATATTTGAAAACAGTATTTGTAGAATGTTGTTCAATAAATATGATGGGTATTAACAATCTACTTTCCGGAATAACTGAAATTTTCAAAGACTCCTTTGATTTTGACTTCATATCAATTACTTGACTTGATTTACTTTCCTGTTGACTGATTACTTACCACAAAGAACTCATCCGACTGTGATGTAAAGACTACTGCAACTTAGTTTGACTTTGAAAGTATCTAAGTAATTGTTGATTTACTTGAATCACTATTTCTTCGTCTCTTGAGTCTTAAATGATATCTCCATTGCCTAACACTTTCAATTAATGCATTAGTTTTCAAATCATGATAAGGAAGCTTTAGATCTACTTTCCAAAATGCTTTGTCACGGAAACTTATAGAATTCCTCTCCACTTGAAAAGAGGCTTCATTACTTTTTGAAGCATGAAATGATGATGCAATACCAAAGAAATGTAACACTGACTTTCCCCAATACTGACTTGTACTCCTGAAACTGAAAATAAACATACCATCTAAAACAAGTCTCTGATGAGACTCACATGTACCATTCCCCAATACACTGCTGATGATGATAGTTTCTAGAATTCAGTTGAATGAATGAATTAAGAGTCATTCTGTCTTTAAGAAGATGTTCATAGGACATTAAATGTATCTCATGTTTCTTATGCTATTTATGAATAAGGTTTCTTGGAAAATAATTAACCACCTTGAACAATTGATCTATAAACTGAATCTCGCATTTCGAACAATCATCCTTATGTTGTTCCTTAATAAACATGAGTAAATATTTACTTGAACTTATTAACTGCTTAACTTGATTTGTAATAATTAAATCCAAGTTTTATTTGAATTTATGTGCCCTAACAATAAATTCAACCTCTTCTTTCTTTAGGTGATATTTATGTTATGTTCTGTAAAACACTGAATTTCTATCATAAAGATAAGGACTTCCAAAGACAACTCCACATATGTCTACTAGGACCACATCTAACTCTACTTCATCAATGTACTTAGATGTAATTGCAAGTTTTAACCGACATTGCTTTGTGACATGTATTTGAGCTGATTTATTAAACCAACCTAATGGGTATGGTATTGGATGATTTCGTGTCTCCAATCCCAATTGATTAACTATATGTTCAGATATTAAATTTTCTTGCGATCCACTGTCAAACATTGTGTCAATCTTTGTATGCTTAGAAGTTATCCTTATGTGGAAGGGTTCAACTCTTTTATCCTCATGTGAAGGATTTATGTTTGAAGAAGATACAATAGTTTTTGAACTTGAACCAATGTTAGAAGTTTTACCTATCGTAACCATAGCGATTATCCTCCTTTCATCACCTGAATCTAAACCCATATCTTGTTGGATTGCTGCAATGGCCTTCTTTTCTTCCTTCACCTTAAGGAAATTTTTGGGATTAAGTTCTGGATGAAGTTTCCAGCACTTCAATTCATCATGACCAATTCTCTGGCAATGAGAACAAGCAAGTATTTCCTCTTGAATGATCAATGATTTCTTTCTCTTCAAGTTGTTCTTCCCCTTACTGTCATTAGAATATTTAATTTCCAAATATTTGGATGACTGAGATGAAAAATTGAATGGTATGCAACCTGATTCAATATGTATGGCCTGAACACACACCTCATCAAGATCATTAGGATTAACAGCAATAAAGTATGCTGCAAATATGAATGTAAATTGCTGATGTATTTTAACAAAGTTTTACGTGTATCCAATGAACTACCAAGCACCAATGATTTATTTCTGAACTCCTGAGTAAACTCCTGAACACTCTGTCCTTTACCTTGCCTCAAATGCTGCCAATCAATAACAACTTTCTGCATGTATCCTAAAGGATAGAACTGTTTCCTAAGAGCTTTCCAAAACTTAGACCATGAAGAGATGACTTTTCCTTTATGCTTTACATCTATCTGAGTTTTACTTTCCCACCAGATTAAGATGTTCCCCCCATTCTAAGTGTAGCTAACTGAATTTTAGTTTTATCGCTAGAAATGTTTTGAATGTGACAATACACTTCTAATTGCTTTATCCAACTATCTAGCTTTTCAGGATTCATTTTGCTATCATAAATAGGTAACTCAAATTTCACATCAAGTGTCAAAAGAGATGTTTTCATAGGTTTCTTTTCCGTTTGAGATTTTGCATAGGAAGAAGAATAAGAAGAGGATGATGGAGATGATGGAGGTGAAGGTGGTTTATCAACCTTGCCTTTACCTTTGTCCTTATTCGATGTCTTTGAAGAAGAAACATCTCTTGCCTTCTTGTCTTCGTACAATTCTCCCAACATATGCTGCATGGTTAAGAATTCTTGTTGAAATTGTTCTTCACTCATCTTAGTTTCAGTGTTTTCACCTACATCAGGTCCTGACATGGTCGATTTCTGAATGAATCGTCGCTTTCCCATCTCTAGATTGATCTGCTCAAGGATTCCTTCTCCTCGTTGCGACTTTGACCTGGTAAACATTCAATGGCACATTCTACAAACACAACCTACTCTAATACCAAATTATATGATCTGATATGATCATAAACTAAATACTGGTTTAGATTGATTAACCATTAATGCTTTGAATGTTAACTGAAGCATGCAAACTGAGGAAAAACTGCTTGAAAAGAACACTTTATGACAGCTGATTAAACATAAAATCGATGCATAACAGAAGTGAAAATAGTAAAAAAACATAGCGATACCAGACAAAAAAATTGATGACGGATTTCGACCCTGATGGACTACGTCTTTGGGTCTGCTCTCAAGATGGGCGGCCATTTTTTTAGGAATGAGAAGAAAGTGTTGATTACATAGCGATTTAGTTAGACTGAACTTGCACAAAGGAAATTCTGACCTATTTCATAAAATAGCCCTCTGAACCATCTTTCCAACACTTCTGATTGTTTCCAAAACCGACCCTAGATGATCCCAAAACACTGAAAAGAAAATTGCCTATGTCCTCCAGAATCTGCATACAAAAGTTGAAAACCACCGCTTTTTCTCAATGAGGGAAAAACTTCCTTTTATAGGCCTCCAGGTTCATGAAACCACTTCTAATTGCATTTGAGGTGAATGAGCTGACTTGAAGGTTCATTGGTTCTCAGTCATACCATGTTTTAAAACCTAGTGATTAGGTTTACATGGGGATTTAATTAAATAACAAAAAATTTAATGAAAACCCAAAAATAAATCTTGGATTAACCCCAAAACCACAAGTGGCAGCTAACCAAGTGAAGAGCTAACGGTTTTTCATGTGACTGGTCATAATAGTGGTTTTGGGGTTCGACAGTTCTGCTGACCATTCACCGTAACGGTTGGCAGTGGTAGTTATCCTGACGCTCACATAGCGCTGCCACTACCTAACCGTGACTACCCATCAAAACTGCAGAGATAACCCTGACGGCTATACTTAGCTCCGCTCACATGTCTCAGCTACGGTCAACATCTGGCAGTTAACTCTGCATGGTTTACATAACCTGATAGCTTACCTGCAAGTGTTCACATGTTGTGGTTATAGTTTCATATCCACTGCGGTTTAGGACTGAATTGTAGGTTGTTGTTAACCTGACAGTTAGCACTAGTCACATGTCTACCTTTTTCCGATGCGGTTGCGTTGACCACACGATTTAGGGTGACTGTGTATTGGTTTATTTATAATGTTTTGTGATGTTTTATATTAAACCATATGCCGAGAGTGTATTAGGTTAGGTTTTTATGTTGTGTAATGTTTCAACACATGGATTGTTGGTGTTTAGGACTTAGAAATTCGGTATTTAGCATTAGGTTTAGGGGTTTATGGTATAGTTTTAGGATTATATTTTTTTTTATAACACATTTCTCATAATGTGACAAAACCAAAAACATATCATCGATAGAAGAGCACTTACAACGACACTCTAAATCCTGAGAAGGCGACCCATATTGAACTGAAACACTAAATCGACACTAGGCAATGACCATATCAACCCTTTGCCACGACGACACCCATGTCGACACCAATCCTACGAAGATGAATGACAAAACACATCTTGTTGACCAAGTCCTGGGGAACTGTCGACGAAATCATGTCGATAACCATGTACAACCCATATCAACTAAATGCCATGAACACTATGAACATTACCTGAACAACCTGTTCCACAACCAACACTTGTCGATCTGTCGAAGCTGAACTGAAGCGAAGATGACACTGAATATTGATGATGACACTTGAACACTTGTGCAATTTGAATAAAAATATCCTCCTGGATCAACCAAGGAGGTTGATACACTTGTGTAGGATGCGAGGGAGATTGTGGGAGCTCCTTCAAATTTGTGCATATAGAGAAGGTCACCTAATAGGTACACTGGTTACATGGCTCTAATGAGTAAGCTTGTAGATATTAAGCCATCCTCTTTCTTGGAAGTAGTAGAGAAACCTATATCGGTTGATGCAATGGTGGAGGAATACAAATCCATTGTAAAGAACAGTGTTTGGGAAGTGGCCCAAGACCGACAGATAAATTATTTATGGGTTCTAGATGGATCTTCAAGGTTAAGCACGCATTAGATAGAAGAATAGAGAAGCATAAGGCTAGATTGGTGGCCAAGGGGTACTCTCAAGTTGAGAGAATTGACTATGATGATACCTTTTCTCCTATAGCAAGGTATTCATGCATTAGAGCAATTCTTTCTCTAGCTACACAGATGGGGTGGAATATCCATCGGATGGATGTAAATACAACATTTTTCAATGGTGTTATTGAGGAGGAGGTGTACGTTGATCAACAAGAAGGTTTTGATACATTTGATCAGGAGTTTCATCTGTGCATACTCAAGCGAGTGTTGTATAATCTCCAAAAATCACGCTGTGCTTGGTACACCAGGATCGACAATTATCTCAATGGTTTGGGCTTTTCCAAAAGTGAAGCGGATGCAAAACTCTATCAAATATTGGTAGAAGGTAAATTGCTTATTATTGTCTTATATGTTGATGATTTGATTTTGACCGGTGATGAGCAGATGTTCAGATCTTTCAAGCAGGACCTTGCAAGGGAATTTGAAATGAAGGACATGGGTCTCATGCACTGCTTCCTTGGTTGGAAGTATGGAAAGATGATGGGGAACTATTTGTGTCTCAAGGCAAGTATGAAAACTAGTTACTAAAAATATTCCACATGGAGAGTTGTAAACTCATGGAGACAACTCTAGTGACCAACTGGAGGAAGGAGGATGGCACTTCAGGTGAGGAAGTGGATGCTACCATTTATGAACAACTAGTGGGTTCACTAATATATCTTGTGAACACACGACTATATATGTTTTATGCAGTTAACCATCTGAGCCAAGCAATGGTTAGGTTGACCAAATTGTTTTGGAAGGTAACTAAGTATGTTTTACAGTACCTTGGAGGCACTACCTAGTTTGGACTATGGTAAAGACAGATGAAGGGAGTGAGGCTGTGTGGATTCATAAATGTATATTGGGAAGGGAGTCCATTTGATTGAAATAGTACATTATATGGAATTTTCAATGTTGGGTTCACAACAATTTCCTAGTACAACAATAAGAAAATATATGTGGCGCTCAACTCCAAAGAAGCAGAATACATGGATGCAAGTCAAGTATCATATGAGGTGATTTGGATGAGAAATATACTTGTAGGAATGTTTGGTCAGATGATGGATCCAACTGTGCTCTACTATGATAATAATAATTGCATCAAGATATTTGAGAATCCTGTATTTGATGTTTGATCCAAGCATGTAGATATCTGGTATCACCCTTTGCGAGATTGTGTGCAGAGGTGGATAATCTTGCTACAATACATTTTGATAGAGGAACAAAATGATAACATCTTAACAAAGTATTTTTCAAGAGGAAAGCTCAATTTCCATAGGTGCAGGATAAGGGTGGTCGATAATCCCTTTCTTGCTGAGAGGGAGTGTTGAAAAATGTAGCAAGAATTTATCGATTGGATTTTTCCTCTATTAAACTGAGAAAAATAGAATGTCCACATCAACATACAACTTGGATGTAGTTAACGTGTGTGACATTCCTTGTTTCACCCATTTTACTGAGTAAATTCAATTTGGTGGAGTTAGAGTTCAGTTAAGCATGTGTGACTGCCAATTTGTAGCAATCAAGGTCAATTATTTCTAGTTGTTTTTAGTTAAACTAGTTCTAACTATTGGAGGAACTAGTGGAAGGTCAATTATGCAGTGAGGCTTTAGTCTAACTCAGTGATCATCCAGTTAACTGATTATTCAACCCAAAATAGCAAGTTCATGTAGAGAATTCAAGTTCCCTAGTTGTGGTGGAGATTCCAAGGTAGTGTAACACCAGTTGTAGACTAGTATTGAGTGTATAGGTGTTACGTGCAGTTAGATGGTCAACCATAGGAATTGTACAATAAATTTGAGGAATTTCCTAAATAACAGGGGCCTAATTTCTCAAGGAATTGTGCAAGGAAATAAGGGCTCAACTAGAGGTAGAAATTGACTAACTTTGGGTCAGAGCTTCTCAATGAGTAGAGAGAGGTTATTCAATTGCAGGTTGTGCTTAGTTGATCAAAGAAATTATAATACATCTCTATTCATTAGATTAATGCAAGCAAGCATAAGGGTTTTTAGAAAATTGATTTCCCCTAGAAAATTAATGTGTGCATGTGTGTTATTTCTCATTACACGTTTGTGATTGATGTTTTAAATTATGAATTGAATTCCACAAAGTAGTAGATCAGGTTTGTGTCTTGTGATTTATATTAAAATTTCATGAGTATTTGAAAATCTACACCATAATTTCTACAATAACAAACATTAAAGCATATAAAAAAATACAACTACATAAATGGTACATGCTTAAATCAAGAAAATAGTTTTCTAATGTAAACACCATGGAAGAAAAACATATACCATCAAATCATCGTAAGAAGAGTCTCACAGTGCTCAATAAAACATGAAAGGAATTGCAGAGTTGAAATAATCACAACACCATCACATGAAACTTCCATGAAATCTATTAGTGGAGATGAAAGTCCACCACTTGGATCCTCAAAAGGTCTATTAGGTCTCAAACAATATGCACCAGTCAAGTCCAAAATCAAAGGTTCCCTCCATCTAACCATGAGGGTTTATTTATAGAGAGTAGGGCGACCTTTCACCTACCATGAAATTTCACCTACCCTCATGAATATTCAACTTCCCTATGACATTTCACATTCCATTTGACTCTCTACCCTAATTCTTGATAAATTATTATAAAAATACAAATTACATCAATATTAAGGAAACAAAACATTCTCAATCAACTAGCCTAGTGATGGAAAGTTCTATAACATCTGTCTGTAGATCTCAAATTAGATATGCTTACCAACGCTCTCATTTACCCACGATAGTTAGGACCTTGTGTTGTAGCTCATCCCCATGCATAGTAAGACACTCTAATACATCTGGTACCAAGATTGGCTTCTTAGATTGTATTTTACGTAATATCACGGTGAACTTTGTCTATAGCTTCATAGGCTCAATTATACATTGTGAAATCACTTCTTTTGTAGCTTCTGAATTGTCCCTTGTAGCAACTTGCTTAATCGGGTCTAAAATTGCTTGGATCTTTCACTTGAATTATTTTGTTTATCTAGTTTATCCTAGTGCATGTATGGAAGGTATTTTTTTCACCTTGACAAGATATTCCAACCCATTTTATAAGGTCTTGTAATAAGCCATTACTTTTTCCAAATCTATGCTTAACTTGTCATATGATTGCATTTTGATTCTAACATCGACCTTATCTTTATTTATTGTTATGAGTTTTTTTTTGGAAGCTCTTCAGGTGCATTAGGATACTTGATGGTCTATTCATATATAAGATCAACCACTGAGGAGGCTATCTTGATGGTTATTCCTCTGTCTTGTACTTCACTTTTCATGTTAGGGAATGGAGACATAACTTGATGCAAAGTCAAAATCTGATTGTAAAAAAGGTGCATGACTTATTCGAGCTCTTTGACTTCTTCAAGATGGTTGTTTACAATCCCTCACTTTATGAGTGGAAAGTCAACAAAGTTTGATTCTCATTCTACAATTGAAGAAATATTTTCTCATAGGTGGCCAATTTTTCCATCAAATATTTATTTTCCTTTGTTAATCTATTTATATTATTTTCTATAGTAGCTGAAAAAGTGTTTCCAATAGAAGTTATCATTATAGGGTTCATCGTGGTGTCCATGAATATCTCCCTTTTTCTAAAAATTGATATGGGATTTATTGAGTTCTTGGCCAAGAACCTACACATTTCCTACATGATCTTGCTTTGGACTTGGCCAAAGGTAAGCCTAGAGATATCCAATACCTCTTCCTCTTCCTCCTCTGTGATGCCTAATTCTTGCAAGGGGAAATTCCCATTGGTGATAGGGGTAGAAGGTGGAATATTCAAAGTGGGCATCTCCAACTACAATTATGAGCCCTTCGACTGATTGTCTTCTATTGATTTATCTTCCAGTTCATTAGTAAGTAGATCTAATTTAAGCTACTTGGCTAACGCCTCTTGTTGCTACTTGGTTTCTTCCTCTTCCTCTCTTCTTCTTCTTTTCTTTTTTGTTCTTCTTCAACTTTCTTTCTAAACTCTCCCTCCCCTCTCTTCTTCCTCATTGCCTCCTCTTTTGTCTTTTTTGTTGCTCCACATTATTTCTCTTAATGGTTTCTTTTCATTTCCTCTCTTCTTCCTGCTTCCTCATATTTTTTTCTTCTTCCTTTTTATTCCTCAACTCTTTCTCCTCTTTATTTCTTTACATTTCTTCCTAAAGAGATATTTCTCTTGGATTATTCTTCCTGCTGCTTCTTTCTGGCTTCTTCCTTATCAACCTTTAGTTTCTTTTTTCTTGTCTATGCTAGTTTCCTATTCTTGTTTTCTTTTGAGAATGGCTTGTCTAGCCTCCAAGCTAATGCTTTATTGGGTGTCATGGTCTAACTGCTCCACATATTCCTATTGTATGGATGATTCCAGTGGCCTGGAAGCATTATAATTTTTTTCACCTTTTCCTCCTATTTATCATTGAATGAAGCATATGCCTAACCAAATTCAATTTCCTTACAATGTGCTATGGAAATACCCCTAGGGTCATATTTGTGGAAACTTAAACCGATAAAATGGAAACATTGTATGTCATTTGCTTCTACTCTTGCCTCCTTAAAACTTTTAATAGAGTGGGATCCAATGTCTAATGGGAAGATATGCCACAATCCCTTATTTCCTTTCACCAAAGTCTTATACAACCTAGTGGTTAGTTGACAAATCACATCCTGCAATACCAATTTATCTGTAGAAAACAGAGGGAGGGCATGAGCAAGCTTGTAAACACCAAAAACCCTGACATAAGTAGTGTCATAACTAGGAAACTGTTATGCTATCTCATGAAGCAAATTCTTAGCTCTTTCTGACATGCATGAAGGTTTTTGGCCAAAAAATACACTGTATAAAGGGGAAATAAAATACTCCGCGATCTTCTTGTACATTCCTCTGTACTCCATGCTCCATAATCTCTTGTAATAAATATTTACAGAGGATTCTTCTTCAGGATTCCACTTTAATCCTTGGCCTTCAAAGCCACATTTTGCACATATTGCATCCAAAAGGTAAGAAGCCAAATAAAAATATGACCATTCTCCCTTTTTTGAACTCTTTATTGCTTTGGAATTTGATTTGAGGGATGATGTAAGTAAAATTCCCTAGTTGAAAATTGTCCCTTTTGAGGCACATACATTCATTAAGGGGACCCATGTTTCTTGAAAGTTTTGGGTACTTGGTTTACCATAGAACTTGTTCATTATGGAAACCATCATTTCTTATGCTTTCCTAAGAGATTTCAACTTGTATATTCCATCTATTACGTGCTTGAACTTATTTGGCCCTTGCCACCATGTTTTCAACACATCCTTTGCGAATCCATGAAATCCAGCTAAACATCTGCTACTAAAATATTATTTATTCTTGGGTAACTTATAATAATTTACAAGGTCCATTGTTTTGAATCATACCTTAATTTCTCCATCATGACCTTTTACTACAAAAGTGTTCTTCATATGTGTGTTGGAGAATCCACTCTATTGTCTCTACAAAAGAGAAGGTTGGCGGGTGTGCTAGTGTAGCCAATATTTCTTTACATTGATGTATACTTGGAAATCCTCCTCATCTTATGGAATCTTTTTCCTCGAGAACTTCTAGTAGATCTCTCCCCATGTGAGCTCCATTCCCTTGTCAATATGACAAACAATATCACCATATATCGGAAATTTCAAAGGGTTATTCACAACTCCCTTCATGCTGCTTTTAATCATGCCGAAGCTTTTGCGGGATCCTCTTATGACAGGTGGAACCATCTCTCCAGAAGAAGATGAAATTATAAGGTAATCTAAGTCAATGGTACCTGAAATCTCAAAGATATTGATTGATAAAACAAAATTTTTCTTAGGATAATAATGACCACTAATTACATAATACAAAATCAAGGTCTAGGTCAAGCTTAGTGATGACAAGATCAGGCTTGTGGTATGCTTGTTAGGGTTGAAGTATTTCTGTAGGTCGCAAATTTGAATTACAAGGTAGGTCACATTTTAAAGATGCAATGCAAATGAGGGATACAATTTCGATTTGTGACTTGATGGAATATGCCAATATAGTCTTATTTCAAGTCCATCTCACAATGTAGGCATAATTTTTAACCCTATAGAAAGTCAAATATGCAGTCAGTAATGTTAGGGACTATAGATGTGATTTGTGATTTAAGGCTAGTGGCAATTTATGCTCCTAGATGATCCGTAAACTGCCATGGATATTCCACTGGACAATTTGTCACAACATATATGATATTTAAAATATGAAATTCTACACTATTAATTTTTTTTAGATTTTTAGATATGTAAATTTTACTTTAAGTGCATGCATGAAAATAAAACTTATGACAAAAATAGAGAACGACAAAATAAAATCTCTCACACATTAGACACAATATTTTCTTTGGGAAGCCCTTTCAGGAGAAAACCCAATTGGAAGGTGAGGTCGTTCCACTCTCTTTCTCTGTTTGGAAATATGGATGCGAGTATAAAGAAGTATGGCATATGGCTTTTGGGCTGCTACAATGCAAAAATACTCTATGTGTGCTCTTCCTCCTACCCATCTTGGCTATTTTTGCTCAACTATACAACAAATGCACTCAAAAGAATGGAATAACTCTTCCTCCTACTGGCTCAGTTATAACACAACCTGATAGCTTACTTATGGTTAAGTTTGACTACCTCAAATATTAAACAAAGTAATAGTATAGAATATTCTAGAGTATTTTACATAAAATTAATGTGGCTATCCCCTTTTCCGTGAATAATGGGGCTGACCTAGCATCCTCCTGAATTATGTGTGAGAAAATAGGAAGGTTAAGTTCTGAGTGGTATAACTTTCGTATACAAACTTTGATTGACATGATTCTTGCATCATTGAAAATATGTCTATGTGTAGAATAGCATGAAAAATTTCAGCACTAAAATGATAAAATTTTACCCCCAAAAATCGTTGTTTGACGCCTCAAAATGCTCCTAGAAGGTTTCATACCCCGTTTTGCCAAACTGGGTCCTGTCGATAAAAACAGTCCTATGAGTTGATTCCTCCACATTTTCCACTCTGAATGCATCGAGAAGGATGAAAAACAATATAATGGTCTAATACATTTCACACCTCACCATTTTGGGAGGCTTTTGGTCCCTAAAAATTTCTATTGAATGAGGTGAAGAAAATTTTCCTCCACCTTCTCTCTAGTGTACCATTTAGCTTTGCTTGGAAGTTTCCATTTTAACCTAATCTTCCAAAGGTCATGCTGTCCCTGTTTTATAGTTCTTGAGCTATTCTAAAAAATTGTATCTTCTTTCAACTCTTCCTGAGCATCTAGTGCCAAATCCTCCACAGAAGGTAGGACTTGTTCCTCTTATGATCTAGCATGGAAAGCTCATAATGTATCAAATTATCTACATTCACAACTAAGTAAATGCGCATATATGGTGGTTAAATGAGTTGATAGGCATTAGAACCCACCTTTTCTAGTATCTCAAAGGGACCATACCCCAAAGCCTTGATTTTCTTACCAGGTCCCTGCAACCTCTCCTTGTTCAACTATAACCATACTTTGTTTCCTACCTTGAATGATTTCTCTGTTCTGTGTTGATCATGCCTGGAATTATATTTCTCATGGGAATTCTACAGTGTATCTTGTACATATAGATGGATCTTCCTAATCTCCTCTTTACATTTTCCAGCCCTAAAGGAGTCTCCTATAAGATCTTGTTGCACAAAAAATTTCACTTTGACATTCTGCAATCAATACGAGTCTATCAACACTCATACTTACCTCCTTTGCAAGTCTTAAACCTCAGTTCTTCATATCAAGCCTTGAAAATAAGAGAAAGACCTTAAAAATCTCTAAAACTCTAGTTTCGCACTTTCTCTTAGCATTACCTACGGTACCACATCTATTGGTCATGTCCTTTACGCACCTAACTGCTTTGTATCTGTGTCATGGGTGCGAACCCCTATAAAGTTAAAAAGGCACAAGTACATTCTTAAAAACTCACTTTGAGTCATTTCTGGAAGCTTCTAGAGGGAATCTTGAGCTGGATGTAGGTTTTAACCCCGTACAAAAATTACCTGCATACGAATTCTAAATCAAAGGAAAAAATAAAAATGCAAGAGCATAACACATAAAACACATATACACAGAGATTTCCCACTGGATCTCTAAACCGAGACTACCAGCTTGATTTTTCATTATATACCTTTCAATGTTACAATACATATTTATACATGCCGAAGCATCCAATACCATGGACCGAAAACCATCGCGTCCAAAACCATGGACCAAAAACCATAGGTAGGTTCACCCAACCTAA
>APFE030124113.1:182873-226953 GCA_000404065.3 Pinus taeda
CCCGGGAAGAGCTTGTACAACACCAAGGTTGTAAATTTCTTCTTTGTTAAAGTTAATACAATAAGTTTATTTTTCTCAACCAGTTGTGTTTAATGGTTTATTTCATAGATTCCCTTATCACTATGATGAACATGATTTATTATATTAGCTATGCAGGTGTTCTTTGATGTGTGCTTGTTTGTGATTGCAGGTTATTAAAAGGAACCTCTTGAAGCTGTTGGAGCATGGCTGCCACAAACTAGCATTGGACTTAAGGTAAGGTCTAAAACACCTCTTAGTTTTTATTAATGAATCACAATATGTTTAGAGAAAAGTGGATTTGCTTGTCTTGCTTATTGCTAGATATCAGTTGATACTAGGGAGATCGGTCTTGTTCGCAAGAACATTTTATCTGGCCAACAGATCTTCGCTCACTCCTTGCTACCCATATGAAATTCCCAAAGGTGAAGGTGGAAAGTATCCAAAAACAAGTTTCAAATGGGGACTTTCCTATATAAGTGTTGACTACTCGGTTAAAAATGTTGTAAACATACTATATTTTAAACCCAGGTCTTCGGATGCTTTTGGTTATATCCCCTTAGAAGTTGCACCAAAGTCCTATTGACTACTTCTATCTATCCATCTGTCTGTAGATGGAAGGTTGTAGATCTCTTCAATTTCATGTTTGTCTTCTCCCACAATGTAGTCTATAATGTAGAGAGAAATCTTGTATCCTATTAGGGTCGTATGATTCATAGCCTCAATTGATGACTTGCTATTTCCTTTTAGTTGACAAAATTATAAAGAAAATTGTATTCTGTAAATGATTTACAATATATCTATATATATACATATAATGATGAAAAGAGGGTATAAAAAAAATGCATATGAGAAAAATAAAAAATAGAATAAAAAAGAAAAAAAATGAAAAAACCCCATGAAAAAATGTATGCATGTGAGCTAGCTGAAATGCCATCATATAGAAAAAAACAATATGCATTGAAGTTACTTTAGAAGTTTTTCAAATAAAAGTGTGCAACTTGTTTAAATGCCATATAGAAATAAATTGTATTGTTTGATAACACTGTTTAACCATGATTAAACTAAATAAAAAGGTTCTATAGGTTAGATAATAAATCAACCATCAAGCCTAATCTTTGTTGAAATAAATAGGTAGATTAGAGGAATATTAATGAAGGTGTCAAAACTTTGCTAATTTCATAAATGTGCATTAGAATAGGGTTAGAAGCAACCTTAGGAAAATAATATGGGCTCACTAATCAAAATGCGACCTTAGGATTGAATTAATTATTTCTACCGTATATTAATCTCGATTGAATAAATTTAATTGTGTAATTTAAACACGATTAATGAATATTTACTATTATGCTCCGACACTAAAGTAATGATTTTATTATAAGGTTGAAAATCTAAAAGAAATATTTTCTTGGCTTATGGTATCTGGCGCACACAAATAAGCGATCGAGATCTTCCCCGCTTGGATCAACGGTGGGGAATCAAGTTTGGACCCCCCTGCCCATTCTATCTTTATCAGCAAGGGAAGGGTATGAAATAAGTATTCATGTTCACGAGCCCGATGATACGTGGCGGGTGCTTGTCACTTCACACCCCCCTTCTTCAAAATGCTTACCACCTGCCACCCCCCTCTGAAATCTACCCATCTCGTTGCTAATGTTTATTTGCACCCATCACATCATTCCTCCACCACATCCCTACCTCCCTGCCACTCCTATTCCACCACGTGGCCTCCCCTTCCAGTATAACATTGCATATTCCCTCTACCACTTGTCTTTCCCATTGACACCCCTCAATATCTATTACACCATGCTTGTTACCTCCCAAACGTTCACCACCTGGAAACCAACCCGCTCCATAACGAACCAAAAGTAACGAAAAACTCCCAATTATCTATAAAAATCCCCAAATTGATCACTATGGCTCCTTTTTTCTCCCTCTCCATTTCAGATAAGTAGGTACAGGATTTTAAAATGCCACCTCATCTACTCGATTGCTTGATCATCCCTTCAAATTCCAGTCAGCCATTTTCGACCACGTACTTGTCATAGCGACTAGATTCTTCATTAGACATTCAATTCTCAGGTAAAGAACAAACCCTCATATATATTCCTGATATTCTGAACAATGGAACTTAAAGAAAATTCAAAGAAAACCAGTGAAAATCTTATGATCCCTCCTGCAATTGACTTAAACCATATACCATTGGAAGATCAACACTACAAAATTTCAGAGACCAATTGTGAGTTCGACTTGTTTGAACTACACAATTGGTTCAAACAAACCATTTTGGACCGGAGTGATGAAATCAACCTTTGGGAATACCTCTTGCCATAATTCATGTTTCCCCAGACTCATCCTTTTGTAGACTTTTCCGTATGGTGTTAATCCAGATATATTCCTAGTCAGAGGGCCATTGTGGCCTAGAATGGTGACATTTTGCTGACCATAACCACAGAGTCCATTAATAAAATGCTGCAAATCCCCCAAAATGACTCTTTTATACCTTTTTCTGTGATTCCCTCATGGAACTCTACCATAAGTGACCTTCCCTCAGAGAGCTAGGATATTTGAGATTTTCCTACCAGAAGATGTTCAACTCCCAAAGAAGAATCCACCATATCCAACCTCTATGTTTCCTGAAAAAACTAAACAAATTGTGTCATTAGTGTCTTTTCTACTAGGATAACACTTAGATCAATAGTTAGATGAACCTATTTTAGGTTTTCTATCCATATTTTCCACAAAAGGAAAACCTTATGTAATATTTAATTTTAGTCAATTCCTTGCAGACAACATCCATGACCAATTCCTCAATATCACAATAGAAGGAATGTTTAAACATTCATCATTGTTAGTGTACATGTTTTTGTTTCATTAGGAAGACATATTTCCAACAACCTTGCAGAAATTGGATCATTAAGGTACTGCACAGTCAGTTATAAAATGTACCTCTTTAGTAAGGAATAATTCAAGTGATTTCACCTTCAGTGACTTCATTGACCAGTTTATCTATAGAGTGGCATGTCTTCTAAACAACAATGTAGAACCCATAATAGGTTATCAGATTAAAAGAACCCTACACCTCAATGATCAAGCCAAAACATGAGACAGATACCTATACAAAAACTACATAGAAATCAGAGTGTATGGTTGTGAGTTTCCACTATACAAATTGCCAAAATACTTTTCTCATTGGAGTATATAAGGAAAATGATCAATATGGATGATTTGATTTTTTTCTTAGCCAAGAAGAAGGCCCAATTCAAGATCAAAACATAGGTGGGACCATTTATATGCAACAACAGAGTAGCAGGCACTGAGGCAAATAAACTTCTCAAGCAGATGAAATTTCATTTAAGTTTCACTTGGTCCTATAACCCCTTCAACATGATTTACAATCTAAGAGTGGAGCAGAAGACCACTCCTTATTCTCATAGTCCCAGGCCCGAAATTGAGAAGTTTATGAAAAAAGATCAATGGGAAGAAAACACCTTGCAGGAAGCTGAGGATAAAATTTTGTCTACAACCACCTCATAGACACTAGTCCCTCAAGAGAATCATGATAAAATGCCCAAAGAAGAAGATTCTTCCCTAGTGACAGAAATTGGAGCCAAGCAGTTCTTAAATTATACAAAGAAGCCTAAACCAATCCTAATCATTTTCGAGTAGGAATATTTTATATAGAGGTCAAAAAAATTGATAGAAGAAGTGAGGTAAAGGTTAGGCCAAAGACCAGGTGAAGCCACAACATTGGTCAAAGTCCTAAATTCTAAGACCAAAGAAGAATTAGAGGAGCTACAGATTGAATATAGGACTAAAACCATCTTGGAAATGAAGAAGGTTTTGCAGAAAAGAAACCTGATGGTTCAATTAGAGAAAAAATGTCAGACTTTGGAAACTGCTGTTTAGATGTTTCATACCAAGTTCAATTTTGTAAATCAGAGAGTGCTACCAGGGATGGTAGAAATGAATGACAGGTTAATCAGCTTGAGTGACTACAGTAAAAAACTTTACACTATTGACAAAGATAAATCCAATTTTGCAGGGGTAAAAAGAAGTTGACATGCAAAGCTTTCTTAGAGGCTCTATATTTTGATCTCATCATCAAACATGAGATTAATGATGTTTTCATCAATGAACCTACCTTTCATAAATTTACCGAAGTTGATGAAACATATAGAAATCTAATAAAACTTTCTATCCCCAGTGAAGATCGATGGGATCACTTGTGTGAATTACTTGAGTGAAACATTTTTCATCTCAGACAACAAGGCAACACCTTTTTGGGACTAGTCATCAACAACCATCCTCGAAAATAGTGCTAGCAGCTGCAGTAGTTCTGAATTCCTGATTTTCTGTACTATTTATGTAATCTATTTTAAATATTTTAGGATTTTGTCTTGATCTTTTTAAATTGAGATATTTTGTAAATTATTTTTCTATAAGTATTTCATAATTCGAAGTAGTAGAGGTTGATGTTATGAAAATAAAGGACCATTGATGTAAAGTTGTTGAACAAAGTTCTAGTGGACACATTTAAGTAATACATAAGCTTTTTGATGATTCTTGTGTTAGATTTTTTGGTGAAGTGATATTCTCTTTTTTTATTATGCTCTCTCTATTTTTCATATGTGTTTCTTTTCTCTATTGTTTTAAAGAAAATTAAGTTCAGGATTTGTTTCAATAGCACCCTGTTTTGGCTTAAAACAATATCAATGTTTTCTACTAAAGTTAAGCAATATAATTCTTAATTGCTCTCTACTTAATGGACAGTTAATCATTTCTTCTTTTTCCATCTCATCAAACATATAAGATCCAATAAATCGCCCTACCTTTCCTCGTTAGATCTATCTGTAAATGATGAAGTAAATACATTCAAAGTATATTGACTCCATCACCCAATGGTATACAATTACATTATCAACCAAACAACCAAACCAAATCTAAAACCAAACCATTGAAATTTCATAACTAGCCTAATATCTCAATATAAACAAATCTAAATATGAAAGACAGATCCTTTTCTGAAGCTGGCGGGGCTATATCCCAACTTCCAAAGTAGTTTTATGGTTACCCTTGTATTTATTTCACAGTCTTAGGAAATACATAGTGTTAATTTTTTGTTGACCATACAGGGGACGAACAAACTTGATTCATATTTAAGTTTCCCAGAAAAGTAAAATTCTTCTCAGTGCTTAAAATTTCCATTTCTAAAATCTGAGGTAAGCCTGTTTGTTATTCATGGGGTGTATAATGTTTGATAATTGTACATATTTTGTAATAGATCTGGCTCCCAAAAGAATACATGCTAGAGCCAAACCAAATCCCAATCCCCCACATATTGTAGACAACCTTGAACTGATTCTTAGAAGGAAAAGCCCAACTTGTTGAAAATGTCAACAAGAAATGATAAAAATAGAAATTCTATAAATGGCATTTCTATAAATAGCATTTCAAGTACCAGCGTTGGACATAGCAACAAGGAATGAAAAATGGAAATGCTATAAATAGTATTTCGGGATACCTTCCAATTTTAGTTAGTCCCTGAACTAAAATTGAGAAGTAAAATTCGAATTTCATCTTAGCAGATGTTTGTAAAGTAATTAATTAATTCATCTTGAGTTAATTAGTTGTAGGAAATAAAACATGAAGTCTATATGAAGACATGCAATAGTTTCTCCATTGATTGAGGAAGTTATCCCTTGATTAAGGAGATCAGGATGAGTTGTACTTTGAGTTATAATTAGTTAGCTCAGTTATCTGAGTTAAGTCCAGTTAGATTAGTTCCAACAGTTTGTGGAATTGATTGTGAGTTTAGTTAGTTAATGCATGCATTCATGTAAATGCACTTCAGATAACTGAATATTCTCTCATAAATAACTCATGCATGTCAGTTCAGTCAGAGACCCGGTTGAGACCAGAGGAAGGGACAATGTACTATCAGTTGGAGGTTTTTTCCTATATAGGAAACTCATCCATGTAGAAGGAATTATCTCCTTTAGGACTGCGCAATTACTTTTGAGTTTAATATGTTGTGTGAGAGGTAAATTCACATAGGTAGCAACATTGAACCCCAGGAGAAACTGCGCAAGGAAATAGGAGGCTTGGAGGGCAGAGGAGAAGGTTTGTGAGAAGCCTTTGACTGTCTATGAGTAGCAGAGGGATTGTACTGAGAGCTGGACAGCTTGTGAGCTAAAGCTTTGTGTAATTCAGACATATTTCCACTTGTATGATATTAAAAATATTGGGGTTTTAGGCTAAGGATTTCCCCAGAGTATTCTTCTGTGTTCATGTGTGATTGCTTTCTCATTCTCAGTTATATGTGTTCTATTTTATCTTTCTCATATTTGATTAAGCTTCTGCAAATTTTGTTGTAGAATTAGATATGGTATTTTGCTTTAGTATATTGCATAATCTGTTGATCTACAGTGAGAAATTCTACATGGTATTAGAGTAAAGGTGATCAAAGGAGAGAACAATATACAAGAAGGGAGAAGTTTGAAGGTTGAAGTTCTTGAATATTGAAATCGAGTTCTTATCACATCTCAATTTCACCAATGGCGTTCAATGGCTTAAGACTCAAGTATGCCCTTGATGGTAGCTCAAATTATATAACCTGGAAGGATCACATGGAAGCAGTATTAGAGGATAACGGTCTAAAGGACTTCATTGATCAAGAAGTCCCCAAGCTGGCAGTGACTAATGCTACAAAATTGGCAAAATGGAAGAAATGTGTGGCTAGAGTAAGGAGAATCCTTATGGAGGGACTTCGAGACCACATAGTCTTGAGTCTCCATGGGAATGAGACACCATTACTATAGTTTCATATGTCGAAATTGTTTCTGAGATATGGGAGGGGCCTAATGGACCAAAGAGGGTCGGTCGGTCAAGCCCATCACTTCACCCCAGCATGATCGGTTTAGCTATGAGGACCAGTACCGACTATCGAGGGATATCCATCAAGCCAAATCTGTATCTGTATCATCCATCAGACGGAGGGGCAAGGATTTCGATCAATCAAGTGCAAATTCGGTTGATCATAGTTTTCTCGAAATCCTGTCCCGGAGCACTGTAGCTCATCCGATGAGCGAAAGCGTACCCTTCAAGTAACTTCAGTCACTCACTATTCATATGGTAAGGGGCAGAGCCACTATTCCGATGGTGAGGGGATGTTTTGTAAGCCCTCAAGGTGAAATTCCGTACCTTTTCATGTCCAAGATTCTAATCCAAACATGAAATGGAAATGAAATCAGATTCACCCCAATGAACTGAAGTTGCACCGTGCCTTCCTTCCCGTACATCCATTCTCAATGAATCATGTCCCAATTCCCTCGGTTAAGGGCAGGTAGTGATGTGATGTTAAGATTGGCCAGGCAAGCTGGATGATTGTCAACTCTTCCAAGGCCTTCCTTTCCTCGCTCGGCCATAAGCACTTGACCGTACACATATAGCCAAGTACCTCGGCGATAAGTCATCGATGCTAAGCTTGCCGTTAGCTTTAGAAGTATATGAAGGTCAATACTTGATTTCCTAACAAATAAATAAAGACTGCAAGTCGAAGGCTGTTGAACGAAGTAAGGCGGCCGACGAGTCCAAGTCGACTGATGGGAAGGTGTCGACCGACGAGAAAAGAGATGTCTATCTGGCTTCGACTAGCACACAGTCGGAACATGACGCGTGGCTGATAGACTCGGTGCATCTTACCACATGACACCTCACAGTCAATGTGGAAAACATTGAAAGATCTATATCAGAACAATAGCGATTAGAGGAAGTTGGCACTGAAAGAAAAGCTTCAGGAAATAAAGTGTGAAAATGGCGACGCGATCTCTACATATCTGAACAAGCTCACCACCTGCAGGGATGATCTTGGAAGTGTAGGGATCACAACAGATGATGATGACATGGTGAGTCTTTCACTCCTTGGTCTTCCTAAGAGTTGTCATAGTTACCAAGACTTGATAAATGGAAGAGAGAAACTACTAGATTGGGAACGACTTTGGTTAGATCTGATGCAGGAGGAGATAAGAAGAAGCACCAGAGATGGTTCTTCATCCAAGGAGGATGAAGAAAATTTCACCTTAGTGAGTAAGGCAAAGAAAGGGAAGGAGAAGGATTCTCATCCCAAATCGAGTTCTTCCCATGGTGGGAAGAAGTTTGACAAATCGATAGTGCGATCCTTTCATTGTCATGAGGTGGGCCATTTTGCTATAAATTATTCACTGAAGAAATCCAAGATGGGATCTAAGGAAGGATTTGAAGGTGAGGCATTGGCCCCACAGTTTGAGTTGGATTTCACCCCCTTCGCATGCATGGCTTCATCCATGGTGGGATGTGGTTGGTTTCTTGACAGTGGAGCTTCACTCCACATGACCGACGATAAAATTTTGTTCAGTATCTTGGAGGAGAAATATCTCCAGATACTCATAGCGATGGGTAATGATGGAAAGTATAGTGTCTCAAGTGTAGGCACAACTGTTTTTCGAGGGAGCATGGAGCTCGCATTAACTTGACAGTTGTGAAGTATGTGCTAGGACTGAGGAAAAACTTTGTATCAATCACAATGCTGGAAGACAAAGGCTATGATGTAGTCTTCAGTAAGGGAAAGGTTTTCCTTAGACACGTCATCACGAGATAGGTGAAGCAGATCGGTTCACGAGTCAAGAATCTGTATGCTGTTGAGGTTCAAGATGCATGCAAAGCCTTGAGGAGCAAGGAAATTGTTAAAGACTTTGTGGTTGAGAGGGAGAGTACATTACCTCTCAACATGCAACACGAGAAGAAGTCTCAGACAATTATGGAGGAGCCACAATTGGTGAAGCAGCTTCAGATTGTTGTGGAGAAGCCACAACTGGAGAAGCCTAGAGGAGACTGAGTGGAGGCATCCACTCATGCAGAGACCTCTAGTAGGGGATAATTTTGAGCCAAGTGGGTAGAGGGATCACATGCATCCATACCTCCAAGTAGGAGGTGGGGAAATGTCGAGTGACAGTCCCAAGAAGGCTAGAATAGGGGCAGGATCATTGAGGTACCTAATCTCTTTTATTAGACCTTGCTACGGGAGCCCCGATGAGGAGTAGTAGGACTGGTTGAGTGGGTAGAGACAGATGCAAATGGAGAAACAGAGGAAGCTTCAACATCAGAGGATGTTTCTAGCCCAATAGGGAGGTCAGTTGGGAGATCAATTACTTACTTATTAGTAACTAAGTTGCAGTGCAACAGTGGGCAACACGATGAAACATGATGAGAGGAGATGAAATGTGGATGTAGTGCTGGGAGACAAGATCAGTAGTAGCATGGATACAGCAGCAGGAATCAGCGTGATTGATGCAGTCAGAGATCAAAGTGACAAAGGCTAGAGTAGTCAGATACTAAAGAGCACAAAGGTGTAGAGTTTTCAGTCAACAGAGGAAATAACAGTCAGAGACTTTGATGACAGAGGCATCATTCTGATTCAAGTTGGATATTTTTTTGTTTCTATAGTTGCTGGAGCAACAACACTTGGGAGAAGTGTTGCATGCAGAACATTCCAAAGGTTCAGGATCGGGTTCGAGTTGAATGCCTTTCTTGTTGAGAGGGAGTGTTGAAAATGGCAACAAGAAATGCTAAAAAAAGAAATAATATAAATAACATTGCTATAAATAGCATTTGAGATAACAGTGTTGGACATAGCAACAAGGAATGAAAAATGGAAATGCTAAAAATAACATTTCGAGATACCTTCCAATTTTAGTTAGTCCCTGAACTAAAATTGAGAAGTAAAATTCGAATTTGATCTCAGTAGCTATTCGTAAAATAATTAATTAATTCATCTTGAGTTAATTAGTTGTAGGAAATCAAACATGAAGTCTATGTGAAGACATGCAAAAATTTCTCCATTGATTAAGGAAGTTATCCCTTGATTAAGGAGATCAGGATGAGTTGTACTTTGAGTTCTAATTAGTTATCTCAGTTATCTGAGTTAAATCCAGTTAGATTAGTTCCAACAGTTTGTGGAACTGATTGTGAGTTCAGTTAGTTAATGCATGCATGCATGTAACTGTTGCACTTCAGATAACTGGATATTCTCTCATAAATAACTCATGCATGTCAGTTCAGTCAGAGACCCAGTTAAGATCAGAGGAAGGGACAATGTACTATCAGTTGGAGGATTTTTCCTATATAGGAAACTCATCCATGCAGAAGGAATTATCTCCTTCAGGACTGTGTGGTTACTTTTGAGTTTAATGTGTTGTGCGAGAGGTAAATTCACACAAGTGGAACCACTAGACCCCAAGAGAAATTTCACAAGGAAATAGGAGGCTTGGAGGGCAGAGGAGAAGGTTTGTGAGAAGCCTTTGGCTATCTATGAGCAACAGAGGGATTGTACCCAGAGCTAGATAGCTTGTGAGCTAAAGCTTTGTGTAATCTAGACATATTTCCACTTGTATGATATTACAGAGATTCGGATTTTAGGCTGGGGCTTTCATCAAAGTATTCTTATGTGTTCATGTGTGATTGCTTTCTCATTCTCAATTATATGTGTTCTATTTGATCTTGCTCATATTCGATTAAGGTTCCACAAAGTTTGTTGTAGAAGTAGATCTCATATTTTACTTTAGTATATTGCATAATCTATTGATCTACAGTGAGAAATTCTACACAACTAAAAGCAAGGGAAATAACAACCCTCCATCTAAAGCTCAACCTCTCCCTGTGGGTTTTGAGAATTTATATGAAGTTGATATTTGGTTGAATCTAACTTTTGAGCATAGTTTATTTTGAACCAAGTCATATACTTGGATACCTCAAACAATAGTTGATGAGAATATATTCAAACCTCACATTTTAAAACCTCAAGATGATAAATTTGATCCTAATGACGGTGCGATTAAACAATTTGAAAAACTTAAGAAAATGGTATCTAAACTAGATCATGCAATACAAACATCTTGTTAGTCACCTAAAACTGCATCCTCTTCTTCCACTGCTTCATCCCTAGAACCACTTAAGAGTTCTTAAAAAAATTTCACCCCACCCAAAACTTCCCTTATTCATACCATGCTTTTCCAATCGACTGCTGTTTCTGCTCCCCTAGGATTTTATTTCACTTCCACTACCTCTCCAGTCTTTACTCCCATTACCATCCCAACTGTTTCATCTTCAATCCCTACCACTAAACCTATTTCATATTCAATCCTTACCATCCCTACATCTAGACAACAAACTGTTATTACAACTCCTTTCATACCTTCCATACCCATACCTATTGTAGTTCTTTTTGTACCTCACATACTAGCCATGGTAGGCATATATGCTCCTTTGGCATTGCAAGCACCTTTAAATGATATAGCACCGAACTATGCTCAGAGATTGCCACAATTTGATGGTATAGTTCCCGTGACAACACAACAACATATTGATAGAATTGTTACAAATCCATTTGGGCACATCAAATCCCAACATTCAGATCAATGTTTTAGGGCTTATCAAACCCTAAATTCAGCTGTTTCATGCCCTAAACAAGTCAATCCTTTGAATGCCTCCTTCCCTAACATTTTCATGACTTGAAGACATCTAGAAATTGCCTCTAAAGGAACCAACGTAGGAAATCCCTTATGAAGGTGCGTTGCAGAGTAGTGAAGTCCACTACCAGGGTGCTCTACAGAGCACTTAGGCTTCCTTTTACCTTTGCTAGGAGAGAATGAGCAAAATTCACATAGGGTTTGGGGAATATTCTTATATTTTGGAGCCATCTAGAAGTTTCCCTATCTTATCAACTCCTATGCGCTCGAAAATGGATGAGGAATGAGTTAAGGAGCATCATATCCTCTCATCCCTTCCTCCATGGAACTAATTCTAAGTATGGAAGGCCATTCGGTGTCACCATTAATGACAAAACCTCCTTCATCTTCCTATAAATTGACCACTCATCTAAGTGATCAGGGGCTGGATTATGTTGAATTGTGAGGAGATAATGCTGCTATGAGACTTGACTTTGGAGCAAATGATGTGATGCCACAAGATTTTCTTGCTTTTGATGTGATGTGGATGGGATCCAAGCTGAAGGAATGACTTTGAATCAGACACTGATGGTTGTAATTCCTTCTTCTATCTAATAAAGTTTTTGAACCTTTTTCCATATGTTGAGTTCTTTCATAATGCTTATATATATGAATTGCTTCTGATTCCTTTCATTTATATTCAATGGATCTTATGCTTTGATTGGTTTTTGTCTTTTGTTGTGTTTATAGGGTACTTCTCAAGCGGATTAAGTATGGGAATGAGTGACGGAATCGATACAAGGGAGATGAGAGGAAAGAGGAACCACATGTAGGCCTTCCATCCCCTCTTCTTATCTATTGTTTATAGGAAAAGTCTAAAGCACTTTAAACTATTGTTTTAGGCACAACTACCTATCTAGTGAATTAGTGTTTATCCACAGATGCTAAATTCTCCAAAAAAAGAATGAATGACTTCTGTAACTTAGAAGAAGTCGATGATGATGATGATGTTAAAATTAGGTTGTTTTCTCAAAGTTTAACAAGAGAAGTTAAGAAGTGGTATAGGGAATTAACAGATGGGAGCATAGTGGATTTACCTCAGTTTCATCAAAGTTTCTTACTATATGAGAAGATAAAAAGAATCCCCTTCAAATTATAAATGAATACAAAATCTTAAATAAGGCTCCAAATGAGATTGTTGAAGATTATTGTGCTAGGTTTAATCATGTCTATAATGCCATTCCAGCTGCTATAAAACCACCACCAGGATTAGCCCTTATTCATTTCCCGAAAGATTTGATGTAGACATAGCCTATCAGTTAAGAGAAAGAGACCCAACCAATCTTGAAGAGATGCAAAGCAATGATGTTAAGGAAAAGGCTAATTTATTAGCCAAAAGAGCTAAATTCAAAACAAAAAGAAGGGTCACTATCCAGGAGGAACCTACCTCCTCTTCATCAAATTCAAACATAGATAATCTAGTTAAAACTATGGAAAAAATGATGGGGAGGATGACAATGGTAGATAGAACACCCCCTAGAGAATCCCAGGGAGGACCTCAAATTTGAAACCCCAAATTTAGGAGAAACCCACCACATATTCAACAAAGGGAATAAATAGGCCTTGGTGATCAATAACTAGTGAGGCCTCCATTTTAGGAAAATTATACTGAAGAAGAACTTTAATTGTTTGAAGAACTAGAATAAAATCAAATAAATCTATTTGAAGAAAGCGAGATAAATCACGTATTATTGATCAAACAAGATAATACCAATTTTTTCTCTCTCAACCATAAGAGCTCCCATTAGAATCAGAAGATTATAAACGAGGATATCAAAATTCCATTATGGAGGTGCATAAACAGTACAACTTAAGAAGCAAAAAGGCTATTGGAACTTCTTCTGGTAAAAATCAAAATGATGCACCTTCCTATAGTGAACCAAAACCTGATTCTCAAAAAGAAATTTTTAAAAAACTTGATGTAAATGTCAAAGAAAGTGATAGATCTTAGACATCTTTTAATATGGAAAATGAATTGGCTAAGGTAAAGATCCCGATCCTTTTAACATAATTGATGCCCAAAAGTGTATACAAGACTCAAGTCATGAAAGCCTTAAAAATGGGAGAAGGGTCAGACACAATCAATTCGACTGATGATTGTCTTGAACTCTTGTTTGGACCTGAAGTTGAGGGTAAGCCTCAAGATGAGGATGTTCCACCTTTCTACATAAGATTGAACATCCATGTTAAAATCCTGCACAATGCAATGCTTGACTCTGGAGCCTCTCACAATTTGATGCCCAGAGCTATCATGGAGAAATTAGGGTTAGACATCGCCAGACCATACAAAGACTTGCACTCTTTTGATTCAAATAAAGTTAGATGTTTTGGTTTGATAAAATATTTATGTGTCACTCTAGTTAAGATACCTGCTACGAGTCTAGTCATGGACATTGCAGTAACATAAATACCTCCAAAGTATGGGATACTACTGTCTAGATCATGGGGGGAAAGCTACAAGGAACTTTGCAAATGGATATGACTTATGCCATCATTCCTGTATTTGGCCAACCTAGAAGAATTTATAGGGAAACACTCTTGAAGTGCATGGTCAATAGTCAACATAAGCCTAACAATTATCCCCTCTATTCAACACATTTAGATATGGGCTCTTTCGTCTTATACAATGATGACTGTGTAGAAAATGAAGTTTCAACCTTAGAGGCCGAAGTCAGTAATACCAAAATAACAAGATTGAACATCCATGTTAAAATCCTACACAATGCAATGCTTGACTCTGGAGCCTCTCACAATTTGATGCCTAGAGCTATCATGGAGAAATTAGGGTTAGACATCGCTAGACCATACAAAGACTTGCACTCTTTTGATTCAAATAAAGTTAGATGTTTTGGTCTGATAAAATATTTATGTGTCACTCTAGTTAAGATACCTGCTAAGAGTCTAGTCATGGACATTGCAGTAACAGAAATACCTCCAAAGTATGGGATGCTATTGTCTAGATCATGGGGGGAAGCTACAAGGCACTTTGCAAATGGATATGACTTATGCCATCATTCCTGTATTTGGCCAACCTAGAAGAATTTATAAGGAAACACTCTTGAAGTACATGGTCAATAGTCAAGATAAGCCTAACAATTATCCCCTCTATTCAACACATTCAGATATGGGCTCTTTCGTCTTATACAATGATGACTGTGTAGAAAATGAAGTTTCAACCTTACAGGCTGAAGTTAGTAATACCAAAATAATAAAATTTAATACCGAAGAAGAAAATCCAGAGGGAGAATCTTTGTGGAATATGAATTTTGATGGAGCTGTGTGAAGATGGACCAGGGGCAGGTGCATTTGTTGTAAACTCAAAAACAAACAGAGCAGAAGGACATAATTACAAACTTAATTTTCAGTTCACAAATAACATTACAGAATATGAGGCACTGATTTTAGGGCTGAAAATTCTTAAAAAACTAGGATAAAAATTGATTTCTGTGCATGGATATTTTGAGCTAATTATAAAACAAATTAAGGGTGAATATTCTGCAAAACACCCTAGATTAAGGGTTTATAGGAATAAAAGTTTTGGATTTTTTACAATGTTTTCCTGAGTATGGTTTGTTTGTGATACCCCGAAACCAGAACATTTTAGAATATGCCTTCGCTGTTTCAGCCAGTACTTGCAAGATGCCTTTCCACTCAAATAGGAAATATTTTATAGAAGTTAAACACATGCCAAATGTGCTTGATAAAAATAGACACTGGAAAGATTTTGGTAATGATGAACAATTTGAAAATTTCTTGAAATTAGAATATGAATTCTAATGTACACATATAAATTTGGATAATGATGTAGAAATAAATGAGAGTGAAGTAGAGTTAAAATAAGTTGATGAGGATTTAGAACCTTTAGAAGTGTTTCAATTAAAGGATAATTTGTTTCTTAAGGGGATGACACCTTTATAAGATATTCTTTTTGAATTTCTAGAACATTAGCTTTCCAAGAATCCCCTGAAAAAGATTTCCAGAACAATAGCTCTAGCTATCAAGTCTAGTAACTCTATGGGTTCCTTTTATTATAAATTGATTGAAAGTAACCCCATTACTCCAAGGGTCTATGGGATTCCAAATATTCACAAGGAGGGGGCTCCCCTTAGACCTATTATCAATACCATTGGTGGTCCAGCCTACCTCCTAGCAAAATACCTTGTTGGGAAGTTGATAACCCCTTGTTGGCCGCACTGAGTCTTTTGTCAAATACCCTTGGTCATTTGTTGAATAGCTTAAGGGCATAAAGTTTGACCTTGGGGACATTCTGGTGAATTTTGATGTGGTATCCCTTTACACTTGCATTCCTATAAAGGAATCCTTTGAGGTCATCAACTGCCTCACTGACCCTAATATTGCTCGATTAGTTGAGATTTGTCTCACTTCTACTTTTTAAAGCTTCGAAAGAGTTTTCTTTGAACAAACCTGTGGGGTTGCCATGGGCTTCCCCATGTCCCATATTGTTGCTAATATTTTTATGGAAGACTTTGAATCCAAGGCTTTGGCCTCATCTTGTCTCCCGCCAAGCTTTGGAAGAGATTTGTGGATGATACTGGTGTCTCTGGTCTCATGGCCAGGAAGACTTGGATTTTTTCTTCCAGCATCTCAACAATCAATCCTCCTCCATAAAATTCACTATGTAGCAGGAAGTTGATGGGTGCCTGCCGTTCCTTAATTTTCTCATCTCGAAGAATGGTGACGATTCTTTCTCCCACCAAGTATTTTGGAAGAAAACCCATACTGAGCAGTATCTTCATGCCAACTCTCATCATTTCCCTGCTCAAAAGTTGGGTGTTCTCAAGATGCTAGCTACTCGTGCGTTGAGAATCTCTGATCATAAGAACCTTGATAAAGAGAAGGCCCATCTCTTGAACATTTTTGTTAATAATGGTTATAGTAGGCAAAAAGGTCAAAAAGCTTTCCTTAAAGTCGACAAATATCCCATGGTCCAAAAAGACCCCAAATATCGAGTCTCAGGGGTTCATCTCCCTTTCATCCAGGCGACCACTGATAAGATTGCAAGAATTCTTAGGAAACATAATGTTCCCTCAACCTTTAGACCCCTTAACACCATCCGTAGCTACCTTAGATCGGTAAAAGACCCTCTTGACCCAAAAGACATGAAAGGTTTCTATGTTATTCCATGTTCTTGTGGGACTCCTTATGTTGGTGAGACTAGCCACTCTATTAATTAGAGGATTCATGAACACTCAGCCGACATAAGACATGGGAAAGACCCGTCTTCTGCCCTGGCAGAACATGCGAAAAAGACGAAGCATCAAATATGTATTGAGGAAGCCCATGTTATTGCCAAGATTGCACCTTTTCATCACTGAAAATTTAGGGAAACCATAAAAATCGAAAAAAGGACGAGAAATCTCAATAGGGATGATGGCTGGAAAATTAGTAGCTGTTGGATCCCTTCCCTTTCATCCTAGTCGCCGCACTTCACCCCCCAACCCCGCCCCTCATGTTTTCCTTCTATTATGATTATCTCTGGTCCTTTCCCCCTTGTCTTCTAGTTGGTTTCTCCATTTCTTCTCTTTGAATTTTATTCAATAATTTATTTACTCATTTTAATCTTGAATTTTCTAACTTAAAATCAAGAATTAGTTGTTTTTTGGGTTCTAAAAAGTTATTTTTAACATAATATACAAATAATCTTTTCGTCATAATCATAGATAAATATGATTATAATAAGGTAGACCTATTAAACATGTTATACATTGAAAAAAATAAATAAGATTGTAAATCGATTTAACCAAATAATTATTTTTACATATTTCTTTTTTGACTTCTATTTATATCCTAACAATAAAATAAAATAAAATAAAATTGCTACATAAATAATATATTTAAATTTCACAAAACTAAATATTAAGTCAAATGACTAACTAACTAATTAGGTTATTACTCATTTATTATTTCTTCTTATTATTTCATAGAGAAATCTTAATATAAGTATTTTTCTAAAAATAATTTTGAAAATTTAAATAAGAAAATGTTTATTAGTGAGCACTTAGTTGAGTAAAATAAATAAAATTATAAATTGATTTAACTAACCAATTGGTAATAATTAATTTTCCATAATTCTTCTTTGTCGACTATTTATACCCTAATAAAAAAGTTTCTACATAACCAATATAGTTGAACTTTACTAAACTAATAATTAAGTCAAATAACTAGCTAACTAATTAGGTCATCACTCAACTTTAATAAAATAATATTAATATTAGTACTTAGTTTAATCTCATCTTAGTCATATACATAAAATCACATTTAATGAAAAAGAAATTAATACAATAAAACAAACTAATTAATTATTTAACTAATTTTATTTCCCTTGGTCCCGTCTAGTTCCCCAGTCTAATGTAGTTGTTTCTTGGTAAAATATAATCGTTGGATGATCTTCTATCTCTATTTATCCTGCAATCATGATCTAGTTCTTCAACTTTTCCTAACGATGAACCACACTTTTTGGTTCAAAACATTTCGACAAATGGATTATGATGTGATTTTCACCGGAAACCCTTCTAAAAGACAAGATATGTTTGATTTCAATGATGTAGCAAAAAAGCCCAAAATTTAACCAACTGGGGATTGGGTGGAGGAATGCAACATAAGGACAACAAAGAACCCTAATATTATTAAATTATCCAAATACTTGCCTCTTGATGAAAAACATAAATACATTGAACTTTTGAAAGATTTTCTGTTGTTTTTGCCTCGAGCTATGAGGACTTAAAATCCTATGACACCAGTAGCATTCACATACTTTTCCTCTTAAAGAAGACTAGAAAACTTTTAAACAAAGCTAAGAAGGGTCAATCCACTCCTATTGCCTCAAATATAAAAGGAAGTTAAGAAGCTATACGATGCCAAAATTATTCTACCTCTTAGATTTTCTAACTGGGTTTCAAACCCAGTGCCTAGAAGGAAGAAAACAAGAGAAATTATGCTATGTGTAGACTTACGAAACTTGAAGAAAGCCTCTCTTAAAGACACTACCCCCTCCCAAAAATGGATCATATATTACGAAAGGTAGTTGGGTCGAATAGGATCTCTTTATTAGTTCACCCTGACGACCAACAAAAGACATCATTTACTACACCATGGGGTACCTTTATGTATGTAAATATTCTTTTTGGTCTGATGAATGTTGGAGCCACCTTTCAAAGCGAAATAGATTTTGCCTTTGCTGATGAAATTGGAAGGTTCATTGTCATTTATCTAGATGACATCCCTGTATTTTCAAAGATCGAGGAAGAACACTTGCTGCATTTAAGAAGAGTCTTTGAAAAATGTAGGGAATAAATTGGCATCTCCTGAACCCCAAGAAAAGATTGTTTGGTTTGGAAGAGGGAAAAATTCTCAGACACATCATTTCAAAGAAAGGCATTAGAATTGATCCTATCAGAGTTGAAGCTATTGTCAAAATTGACCCTCCTAGGAATAAGAAATAAGTTCAATCCTTCATTGGGAGAATAAATTTCCTTAGGGAATTTATTCCCAATTTACCAGAAATCCTAAGGTCCATCAAAAATATGTTGAAAAAGGATACTGAAATAAAATGGAACACTGAAGCTAAAGAATATTTCAATGAAGTAAAACTAGCTCTAAAAACTGCTCTTGTATTGATTAGTCCTGATTTCACCAATTATTTTATGTTGTTTTCTTTTGCATCTAATCGTACTATTGGAGTTCTTTTATAGCATAAGAACAGTGAAGGATAAGAGTCGCCAATAAATTTATTTAGTAGGGATTTAAGGGATGCTTCATTGAAATACAATATAGTGGAGACACATACTTTTGCCTTGGTAAAAGCACTAAAGGACTTCAGAATTTACATTTTACACTCCCATATAATTTCATATGTCACTAATACTGTTGTGAAAGATATTTTGACACAAACTGATCCTGATGGAAAAAGGGGCAAATGGATTGCTATTATGTTGGAATATGAACTTGAAAGAAAGCCTACCAAACTGATCAAAGGTCAGGGATTGGGCAATTTGATGGTAGAATCTAATTTCCATGCATTGGATATAAATTTCATAGCTGAACTAGATGAACAAGAAGGGCAAGTGACTCCATAGGTATCATAAGTCTTTTTTACCTCTCCATGGTATGAAGACATTATATATGTGTGTGTGTGTGTGTATATATATATATAATGATGGAAAGAGGGTATAATTATATACATTTTGATTTTATACCAAAATAAAAAAATAGAATAGAAAAGAAAAAAAAATGAAAAAACCCCATGAAAAAATCTATGTAGGTGACCAAGTTGAAATGCCACCATATAAAAAAAAAATGCATTGAAGTTACTTTATAAGTTTTTCAAATAAAAGTGTGCAAGTCGTTTAAATGCCACATAGAAATAAATTGTATAGTTTGATCATACTGTTTAATCATGATTAAGCTAAATAAAAAGGTTGTATATGTTAGATAATAAATCAACCATCAAGCCTAATCTTGGTTGAAATAAATAGGTAGATAAGACGAATATCAATCAAAGTATCTAAACTTGGTTAATTGGACAAATATGCAGTAGAATAGGGTTAGAAGCAACCTTAAGAAAATAATATGGGCTTGCTAATCAAAACGTGACCTTAGGATTAAATTGATTATGTTTACTGTAGATTAATCTCGATTTAATAAAGTTAATCATGTAATTTAAAAACGATTAGTTAATATTTAATATTATGCTAGGGCACTAAAGTTATAATTTTATTATAAGGTTGAAAATAGACAAGATTTATTTTGTCGGCTTATTGTATCTGGAGCACACAAACCAGTGGTCGAGATCTTCCCCACATAGATCAACGACAGGGAATCAAGTTTAGAACCCCTTGCACATTCTATCTTTATTAGTAGGGGGGGTCCAAAAAGCAGTATTCCTGTTCACGGGCCCCGTGATATGTGACAAGTGCTCATCACTTTGCACCACCCATCTCCAAACTGGTTACCGTCTACGCCTCCCCCCCCAAAATCTGCACATCTCCCTGCCAACGTTTATCTGCGCCCATCACATCATTCCTCCGCCACATCCCTACTTCCCCGCCACTCCTATTCCACCACATGGCATCCTTGCTCCAGTATGACGTTGAATATTCCCTCTTCCACTTGTATTTCCTATTGACACCGCTCCATGTTCATTACACCATGCCAATTACCTCTCAAACATTCACCACCTGGCAACCGACCCGCTCTATAACAGATGAGAAGTAATGGAAAACTCCCAATTATCTATAAAAATCCCCAAATTGATCACCATGGCTCCTTTCTGCTCCTCGTCCATTTCAGATAAATAGGTACATGATTTTAAACTACCACCTCATTTGCTCGATTTCTCGGTCACCCGTACAAATTCCTGTAAGCCATTTTCGACCACGTACCTGTCACAACAACCAAACTCCTCATCAGACATTCGAATTTTCCTGGGTAAAGAATAAAGCCTCATCTTTGTTCCTGATATTATGAACAATGGCACCAAAAGGAAAGTCAAAGAAAATTAGTGAAAATCCAATGATCCCTCCTGCAATTGACTTAGACCATTTACCATTGGAAGATCAACACTACAAAATTGCAAATACCAATTGTGAGTTCGACTTGTTTGAACTGTACAATTGGCTCAAACAAACCTTTCTAGACTAGAGTGATGAAATCAACCTTTGGGAATCCCTCTTGACACAATTCATGTTTCCCCAAACTCATCATTTTCCAGACTTCTTCATATGGTGTCAATCCAGATATATTCCTAGCCAGAGAGCCAATGTGGCCAAGAATGGTGACATTCTGTTGACCATAACCCCAAAGTCCATTAACCAAATGTTTCAAATCCCCAATAATGACTCTTTGAGCCCTCTTTCTGTAGATTCCCTCATGGAACTCTACCATAAGTTGATCTTCCCTAAGAGAGCTAGGATATTTGAGATTTTCCTACCAGAAGATGTTCAACTCCCAAAGAAGAATCCACCATACCTAGCCTCTATGTTTCCTAAAAAAACTAAACAAATTATGTCATTAGTGTCTTATCTACTAGGATACCACTCAAATCAATGGGTAGATGAACCTATTTTAGGTTTTCTGTTCATATTTTCCACATAATAAAAATCTTATGTAATATTTAATTTTAGTCAATTCCTTGTAGACAACATCCATGTACAATTCCACAAGATCACAACGAAAGGAATGTTTAAACATACATCAATGTTATTGTACATGTTTTTGTTTCATTAGGTAGACATATTTCTAACAACCTTGCAGAAATTGGATGATCAAGGTAATGCACAATCAGTTATATAGTAGACCTCTTTAGTAATGAAGAATTCAAGTGATTTCACCTTCAGTGACTTCATTGACCAATTTATCTATAGAGTGGCGTGTCTTTTAAAGAATGATATAGAACCCAAAATAGGTTATGAGATTCAAATAACCTTACACCTCAATGATCAAGCAAAAACAAGAGACTAGTACTTATACGAGAACTACAACAAGAATCAAAGTGTATGGTTGTGAGTTGCCACCATAGAAATTTCCAAAATACGTTCTTATGATAATTTTCTCATTGGAGTATATAAGGAAAATGATCAATATGGATGATTTTCATTTTGTCTCAGCCAAGAAGAAGGCCAAATTCAAGATCAAAACACAGGTGGGACCATTTATATGCAACAACAGAGCAGCAGGCGTTGAGGTAGATACACTTCTCAAGCAGATGAAATTTCAGTTAAGTTTCACTTGGTCCTATGTCCCCTTTGGTACAATTTCTAGTCTAAGAGTGGAGTAGAAGACCACTCCTTATTCTCATACTCCTAGGCCTGAAATTGAGAAGTTTATGAACAAAGATCAATGGGAAGAGAACACCTTGCAGGAAGCTGAGGGGCAGATTTTATCTACAACCACCTCATAGATACTAGTCCCTCAGGAGAATCATGATAAAAGGCCCAAAGAAGAAGATTTTTCTCTAGCGATAGAAATTGGAGCCAAGCAGTTCTTAATTTATACAAATAAGGTTAAAACCAATCCAATTCATTTTCAAGCAGAATGAGTTGATACAGAGGTCAAAAACATTGATAGAAGAAGTGAGGAAAAGGTTAGGCCAAAGACCAGGTGAAACCACAACATTGATCAAATTCCTAAATTCTAAGACCAAAGAAGAATTAGAGGAGCTACAGATTGAAGATAGGAGTGAAACCATCTTGGAAATCAAGAAGATTTTGTAGAAAAGAAACGTGATGGTTCAATTAGAGAACAAATATAGACTCTAGAAACTACAGTTCAAAGGTTTCATACCAAGTTCAATTTACTAAATCAGAATGGGCTACTAGGGTTGGTAGTAATGATTGATAGGTTAATCAACTTGACTGACTACAATAAAAAACTTTACACTATTGCCAAAGATAAATCCAAGTTTGCAGGGGTAAAAGGAATTATGACAGACAAAGCTTTCTTGGAGGCTCTAGATTTTCATCTCATCATCAAACATGAGATTAAACATATTTTCATCAACAAACCTACCTTTGAGAAATATACCGAAGTTAATGAAACATATAGAAAGCCAATAAAAATTTCTATCCCTAGTGAAGATCGATGGGATCACTTGTGTCAATTACTTGAGTGAAACATTTTTCATCTCAAACAACAAGGAAACACCTTTCTGGGACTAGTCATCAACAACCATCCTCGACAATAGTGCCAGAAACTCCAGTAGTTTTGAATTCCTAAATTTCTATACTATTTCTGTAATTTCTTTTAGATATTTTAGGATTTTGTCTTGATCTTTTGACATCGAGATATTTTGTAAATTATTTTTCTATAAATACTTCATAATTCGAAGTAGTATAGGTTGATTTTATGAAAAGAAAGGACCATTGGTGTAATGTTGTTCCATAGAGTTCCAGTGGACACATTTAAGTAATACAAAAGCTTTTTAAGGATTCCTGTTTTTAAAACAATATCAATGTTTTCTATTGAAGTTAAGCAATATAATTCTTAACTACTCTATGCTTAATGGACACTTAATCATTTCTTCTTTTTCCATCTCATCAAACATATAAGATCCAATAAATCTGTTTACCTTACCCTGTTAGATCTGTCTGTAAATGTTGAAATAAATGCATTCGAAGTATATTGACTCCATTACCCAATGGTGTACTATTACATTATTAACCAAAAATACAAACGAAATCTAAAACCAAACCATTGACATTTCATAACAAGCCTAATATCTCAATATAAAAAAATCTAAATTTGAAGGAGAGATCCCTCTCTGAAGCTGACAAGGCGAGATCCCAGCATCCAAAGTGGTTTTGTGGTTACCTTTTTATTTCTGTAATAGTCTTAGGAAATACAGAGTACTAACATATCCTTTTATGAAAAAATTATCCTTGGCATCCCAAACTACACCTAGACATGTCCAAAGAACAAGTTTGCTTCTTTTTTCCTGCTAATGGTATTTTTATAGGGCATCGGAACACACGTCTTGCGAACCTGTCAACTACCATGAACATGTAGTCATGTCCCTTCCTGGTTTTTGGTAAAACTCCCACAATTTCCATGGAAATTATTTCCCAAGGATGAGTGGGTACATGCGAGGGATGATATAGACCCTGTTTCTTATTTCTAGGCTTGCTGGTACAAAAAAGCATGCATTCCCTTATGAACCTAGCTACCTTCTCTTGCATCTTGGGATAATACAAATAACTCTACAAGTTAGCCATGGTCTTTATTACACCAAAGTTCCTTGCAACCTTGGAGGTGTGAGCCTGTTTAATAAGGTGTAATCACTCACCTTTAGAAACATGTAGCTTATCCAACATGCAGAGTAACCCATCCTGGAGATGGTAGTAAATGGTGTTGTCTCCATCATGCATATGAATCTAACTTTGCAACTAATGATACACCTCCTTGAAGTCCTCATCCTCTAAATATGATTCTCTGTATATATCATGGGTGAATGGATCCATGTGAATAAGAGTCCCTAAAGCTATGATCTTTGATGTGGGTGGCCTTGAAAGCATGTCAACTAACTTGTTTGTGTTTCATTTCTTGTACTTGATCACCAAATGAAACTGCTGTAGAAATCCCATCCACTTGTAATGCATGGCTTGCATAGGTTACTCTAGGTTTGCAAGTACTGTAGTGGTTGGTGATCTATGTTTATTACTGTCCTCTTTCCCATCAGATAATGCTTCCACTTGTTCACAACTTGAACCATGGCATAGAGTTCCTTGTCATAGGTAGAGTAGTTAAGAACTATCCCATGAAATAATTCATACTGGCAACATACAAGCCTTCCTCCTTGCATCAAGTGAACTCCCATATCATACCCAGTTGCATCTATCTCCACTTCAAAGGTTGCTACAAGTTTGGTAATGGAAAAACTCGTGTGTGAATTATCTTCTTCTTTACCTCCTAAAAATGTTTAACATTTCCCCATTTGAAACTCTTGCCACTCACTATTATGGTGTGGAGAAGTTCTTATATTACTGAGAAAGAGGCTCTGAATTTCCTCAGGTACTGTGATACCCAAATGAAACTTCTAACCTAAAAAACATTGGTAGGAACCAACCATTTCATGACGGCCTCCATATTTGCAGGATCTATGTTCAACTCTCCTCCCCCTATCACATACCATAGATACACCAAAGACATATGTGAAAATTCACACTTCTTTAGTTTTTCTAGTAGCTAGTGCTTCTTTAATGTTTCCAACACCTGCCTCAAATGCGATATGTGCTCCTCCCAGGTTACGTTGTGTGTTAGTATATAATCCAAATATACAATAACAAATGAATTTATAAAAAGTGAAATACATCATTCATTAATCTCATAAATGTATATGGTGTATTGCATAGGACAAATGGAATGACAAACCACTCATACAACCCTTCCATGGTTTTGAAGGCGGTCTTCCAGGTATCCTCTTGTTTGACTTGAACCTGATGATATCCGGACTTAATTCCAACGTGGTGAAGTATTTTTCTTGCTGAAACTGATCCAATAAATCATCTATCCTAAGAAGGGGGTATCTTTTCTTGAGCGTGATTTTGTACAATTCCTTGTAATCTATACACATTTGTGAAGTCCCATCCTTCTTTGGCACACTAATGATGGGTGACCCACATGGTGATGTACTTGGTCGAATGACACCCTGTTCCAACAACTCATGCAACTGTTTCTTCACCTCACTTGATTCTATAACATATTGCCAGTACAAACCAATATTTAGCAATGGGGAGTCCGATAATAATTGGATCTCATGCTCCACTTCCCTCTTAGGTGGTAACCCTTTAGGATCTCAGAACACATCATTGTATGCCTACAACAACTCCTCCAATTATTGTTTTTATTTCTTAGTACACCCCTCTAGGGATGCTTTTCCTCTTACTGAATCTTCTACAGATTGACTTTCTCTTAAAAACAATAAAACATACTTCTTGATGGAAGTGATCAATTTTTTGGTTTGGTTGGCACTTACCAGTGAAATTTTCGACTTGCCTTTGTGCACATTGATGACAAACAATTTTCCATCCTTAACGAGATGGTACTAGTTGGCTCTCTGCATGAGTATAGCATCTCAAATGTACATGTAGGTACTCCCAAACATGACTCCACATACATCAAGAGGCACAACATCTAGTTCTACTTCATCAATAAAATATATGTTAATAGAAAATATAATTTTGCACTATTTTTTACCTTCAACTATGCATCCTTATTTACCCATCCTAGTGTATATGAGATTGGATGACCACGAACTTCCAGGCCCAAATTCTTAACCAACTCTGTTGTAATGAGATTCACTTGCAATCTTGAGTCCAACAGAGAATTAATATTTGTCTTCTTGACCTATATATTTATATGGAAGAGTTTGGTCATTTCTTTCTCTTCCCATTGCTAGAGGCTACTCAGTTTCACCTGCTTTTGCACTAAAGTACAAACAAAATTCTCATCTACATCTGAGCTTCTTTCAAGTTGGTTTCTCAAATTTGTGGCCATGAGATTCTTCTTCTTGTTATCTTTATTTTTTTCTTTGGGCTCAACTCTGGATACAACTTCTAGTAATTCTCTATATGGCCATAAATGTTGTAGTGGTTGTTGGGATCTTTGCATCGATATGTTGTGGCTGCCATACTTTTAGGTTTTTTCTCTTTTTTTCTTCTTCTTCCCCTCCTTATAAGTGTCATGTTTCTTCTTCTGCTTTGATTCACTTGATTGCACTCTCTTGAGGCCTATGTTATTGAAGTAATGTGCTTGTACCCTAGCCTAATCCACTGATTTGGGCTTGAACAACATCACTTGCTCACACAGATGGTGGTGCAGACCCCATAAATACTTGAGGAGTATATATGGGTTCTTTGGAGAGTTACCTAGCATTATGGCCATGTTTCTAAACTCTGTGGTGTACCCGTGTGCGGTTTGGCTTGAATTTTGCCTAAATTAGTGCCACCGGATCCACTGGTCCTTTACATACCCAATGGGATAAAATTGTGACTTAATGAGGGTTTTTAAGTCCTCCCACTTAGTCATTAGATGTTCTCCCTCCATCCTTAGGGTCTTTGTGTTCCTCTCCCACCAAGTCAATGCATGACACTCTAATTTCAGCCACACAAATGAAATCTTTTGTCCTTCCTCAATTTGATGGACGTTGAAATAGAATTCCACTTGCTACAACAAGTGATTCAACTTAAGAGCATCGATCTCTCCATGCTATGAATTGACATCAACTTTCGCTTTCATTTTAAATAGGGGCTATTATTGGTTCACGACACTCAACCTGGGTTGATCTTTTTCAGGTTCTTTCTTCGGTTGTTTCTCTGTTCCTTCTTGACCTCTCGATCCCCCTTCTTATTTTTCCTATGCATTTAAACCCTCGCCTTCTCCAAATATCCAAAGATTATTTCTCAGGGATACTATGAGGATGTTTACATTGCAATTTATATTTGTGTCTTATTCCAACTACAAAAAACACACCTTTGGAGGACTGGGAGGGTCATTCATATATTTGTCGACCATGATTAGGGTTTTACGATTTTCGGCCTCGCTAACCTAGATCCCTTGCAAATCTCCATAAAATACCTAAACAAAATTGCTTTGATACCAATATGATCCACAGACTTGCGTGGATATTCCATTGGACAATTTGTCATAATAGATTTGAATATATTAGATTTAAAATATGAAATTCTACACTATTACAATTTTATTAGATTTCTAGATTTGTAGATTTTACTGTAAATAGTGCATGCATGAAAATTAAACTTATGAAGAAAATAAAGAATGGAAAATAAAATATCACCCACATATTAGACACAAAATTTACTCTAGGAAACCCTTTCGGGAGAAAAACCTAGCTGGAAGGTGAGGCCTCTCCACTCTCTTTCTCTATCTGGAATTATGATTGAGTACAAAGAAGTATGGCATGTGGCCCGTGGGATGCTATAGTGTCCAAATCCTCTCTGTGTGCTCTACCTCCTAGCCCTCTTGACCATTTTTTCTCAACTATGGAACAAATTCACTTGAAAGAATGGGATGCCCCTTCCTCCTAGTTGCCTGGTTATAACACAACCTGATAGCCTTCTAGTGGTTAAGTTTGACTACCTCAACTCTTAACCAGAGTTACAATACAAAATATTCTAGATTCTTTTACATCATAATCACATGGCTAGCCCCTTTTCCATGAATAATGGGGCTGATGTAGCATCCTCCCGAATTATGGGTGTGAAAACAGGAAGGTCAAATTTTGAGTGGCATAACTTTCACATACAAAATCCGATTGACATGCTTCTTACACTGTTGGAAATATATTTTTGTGCAGAATAACATGAAAAAGGTGCAGTGCTAAAGCCAATTTTTTTTACCCCCAAAAAATGCCATTTGATGTCTCAAAACACTCCTGGAAGGTTTCAGACTCCATTTTGCCAATCTGGGTCCCGCCATTAAAAATGGTCCCATGAATTGATTCCTCCACTTTTTCCTCTCAAAATGCATCGAGATGGATGACAAAAAATATAATTATCCAAATCAAATCACTAGCGCAAGTCACATTTTGAAATAGAAATCATTAGAGACTATGTATGCGACATGTGACTTTAGACTAGTTGCTATTGAAGGTCTTATTGAAGATCGTGATTTGAGATGGTAATTCTAGTGTGGGTTGAAAATGTGACCAATGATCATAGATCAAGGTTTTATTGTGAATTGTTATTAGGGATTGTTGTTTCGATGATAACAAGACACAATTAATGATTAAGAGACTAGAGAGTGCATGCTTAGTTATGAAGTGAGATTAAAGTTTGACTATATAGTTTGAATGTGATTGCAGAGGGTTTTCATATTGTTAAATTACAAAGAAGGCACATTAACAAAAGAAGATATTCCAAAACAGACTATACCTATGCCAAAACAAAAGGAGCTATGCCAAAAAAAGAGAATTCGAATGCATTAACAAAAGGAGATATGTCAGAAAAAAATGCGAGTCCATTGAAGCAAAGGCATATAGTTCCAAAACCATGATTGTTATGATGGCACCGAAAATCATATCATAGGATTTGAATCCAAAAACAAATAATAATCCCCTTCAAATGAATGAACACAACTCTCATGCCATACACTCACACAACTTTAGCCATTAATGAATATATGTGGTTGAGTTAGGAGTTTCAATTCACAGGCCCAATTTGGGTGGTTCAACATGGAAACCTAAAACAAACAAAATTATTAATTAGGGTATGAGCATAGTAATATATGAGAACTTAGCCTGGGTTTTAATAAAAAAATGATGTTTGCTTGTGATCATGACTCCACGAGAAGTGAAAGATTGAGGGAAAAAGCATGGTGGATGAGTGCATAGGTAACAAGGTGTATAAGTACACAAGGCTGATGCAATAAAGCAAAACAACACATGGAAAGTAAAACAAGATTAGTGATTGCAATAACAGATACCTTACTAACCAGGAGGTTGCAATAACAGATGACAAACAAAGGAGATATTCGTCTGATCATTAATAAAAGCATAATGAAATGGAGTGGGAAACAAGATATTAATATAAAAGGATGGCACGTGTGTAGGAGGCCGGGATCTGGAATGCGTGATGGCTTTATTGCATCATGCCTGGAATGCGTGATGCCTTTATTTTATAATGATGGAAATATTATTATTAATTATGGTTAAGACTACATTATTATTCCTTTTGTTTTTGAGATTTGTATTTATATTTTTATTAGAGAGGAGTTTTATTTTATAATGATGGAAATATTATTATTAGTTATGAGAAATATTTGTATATTTTATATGCGAAATATAGTAAAAATATTTTGGAATATATTTTTACAAATGTTTTAGAAGGATTATTTAGACTCAACAATAAGGTTTTAAGTCATTACAATAAAAATTATCATATTATTTATGGGAATTGAATTTAGGTGGGAGGATAACCATCATTCTTCCCAACTACTCAAAATAAAATGTATTTCTTCTTATAAAATTAATTAATTATATATAAAAAATAATAGTAAAATATGATTGGTCAAATTCCATGTATAAATTTATAATATATATAATTTTTTTAGCAATATTAAGGTATTGGTAAATTTTATTTAAATTATATATTATTTAGTTAATAAATCAATCAAGTTAAAACAAAATAGAATTCACCCCTTGATTTATTGAATATATCTATTGTTGGAACAATTGGATAAACCAACATGCTCCCCATGTGGTTTTGTGTCATGGGACTAACCGCTTTTTGTGGATCCTTATCTCTCTGGTGATGCGATCGTTGACTAACACATGCGAGCATGCGTGGTTTGGTCTAACGACAAATCATGATTCCCAACAAGTGGTTTCATAGCGTAGGTCACGAGTTCGATACACACCCAACTCGCGTTTGGGGGGGGGGGAGGTTATTGGACATTGGATAAACCAATGCTCCTAGTGTGTTTCACGACATAGACTAACCACCTCTCATGGATCCTTATATCTGGCGATGCAATCGTTAATTAACACCTACGAGTTTTGTTCTAACGACTATCATGATTACCAATGTATATACCTTTAAAATATTATATGTTATATCTATCAATAACTCAAGAGTGTCAGTTGTCATGTAGAAATTAATAGAAATTTTCTATTACTGATGAAATCAAACAAAAATCAAGAGATTACAAATTTCCTCTACTGTTATGTGGAATGGAAATCACAATTTAGAAACGCATGCAATGGCATGCAACCATTAAAACACCACATGTATGCAATGATTTACATGGGAACCCAATTGGGAAATATCCCTCCATTGCTTTGCATTATTTCAGATGAAAATAGAAACAACTACAATGATTTGATTCGAATCTAAAGCACACCCTGCACTGCAATCTTATTCCCTTGCTTCCTGACCTATTTTTGCCAACACTTAGTCAATTCAAGCCTCAACCAAACCCCTATTTCCTTGTGCAATCTTGGAGGAATTATCCCTTAAAAATAAGAGAAATTCCCTATTTATTTTTGCAATAGCTTGAGCAATTGATGACTTGCTAAGTGAAAAATCCACTGTACATTCAACAATATACAATTATAGATACAAACATGGATTTTCCTCCACCTCAAATAGGAAATTCGAATTCCATGCATGAATGGGTCTATTTTTAGTTGATTGACTAATTAACTGAGAGATCAATGAGTTAACAATAGTCTTAACTAATCAACTGACCTTCAAGTGACTCAACAAGCTACTTGAGCTCAGTTAACTAAGTTCAACTGAAAATAACCGAACTAGATTACTAAATTTTAGCAATCACTAGATGCATCACTCTACTTCTAGCCTATAACTTGAATTTACTAAGTAAACTAGTAGACAAGGCCATGTCACTCTAGCAACTACCATCCAAGTCATCCTGCTGATGTGGAAAATCGAATTTTCTCCATTCGACTAAGGCATAAGTCAAAATTTATCCTTTTATTACTACATTTCTAACACTCTCTCTTAATAAGAAAATGGCTCTGCGCAACCCCAATCTAGCACTTATAGAATGTACTATAGCACTACCTCTCACTATTGTTGTTTCTACTGCAACAACTGCAAATGATAAGAATCCAAAACATACTGAATCACTTGTGTTTTTGCAATTGTCTACTGGGAAAACTACATTGTTGTTGGTTCTGTAATGTTCCTCTTGCACTGTTATCAACACTTCTCTGTGTTCCTCAACATCTGACTGCACCAACTGACACTGATCCTACTGCTATTGAATACTATTGGCCCCTATATCAAGGTAATGATCCATGAGGAAAGTATACTGCAACTGCTACTACTCTCCTATAGATCCTTCCCAATTTCTACAACTCTGGGACTAAGGCTCTAGAGTGCCCCACCTCACTCCTTGAGGCAAAGATTCATACATTGTGAAGTATACCTCTAGCTTGTAGATATTTTTCACTCTAAATCCAATTTGTTTCACTTTCCCAGTAGCCATGTGCTTCCAAAATGGTTTACCCTTACTGAAAACTACATGATAGCCTCTATCCTCCAATATAACACAAAAATCAAATTCTTCTTTAGCCTAGGTACATGCATAACATTTTTTAGATGAAGATGGGAGCTTGATTCCCTCTTAAATGTGACAATACCAATTCCTTGAGTAGTGTACCTCCCATCATCTCCAATTTCTATTTGCATCTAGAAATCCTTCTCCTCTAGGCTACTAAATAATTCTTTGTTTCCTATCATATGGTAAGAGGCACCAACATCTAGGTACTAATCAATCCCTTTTATTGTGCTTGCCATCCAAGAAAAGAGGGTGAAATATAACTCAAATTGAGATGTTAGGGCATCTCCTCCTGCTCCTGCTATAGGATCCTTGTTGGATTTCCTATGCAAACACTTGGTGGCATAGTGTATTCATGGCAGTGAAAACATTTTATTTTGCGTAGTTCCTTCTTCTTGCCATTGTTCTGGTTGGACTCTGGCTCATATTAGGAATTCTTTCCTTTTCCAAATGGAGCAAATTTCTCTTCCTATTTATCTTGGGATGTTACTCCACCTCTGGTGTTCCTTTGAATTTATTCCTACACCAAATCAGACCAAAGTCTCTCCCAATTTTGCAAATTTTCCCTTCCATTTACAAAGTTTGGTAGATGTACTAGGATTTTTGAAGGCCTATGAGAGCTAGGCTCACTATTTCTAAAGATGGAATATTTTATCCAGATCCTTCAAGTTCATCTCGACACTGTGTGAACCTGGAGAGGTAATATGGCATAGTTTCACCTTTTTGCATGTAAATATTTTGAGCTTGTCCCTCAATGCCAATTTTTTGGCATCACTACCATTTTCGAAAAACTCATTGAGGGTATGCTAGATTAAAACTGGAGTCCCTTTGACATGTAAATTTGAGACTATGTGTTCTCTCACACCCTCCAAGATTATCCTCCTGGATTTTGTATTATTCTTCTTCCATTGGGCTCTTTGTTGCACATCCGATGTTGCTGGTTTTGGAATGTCAGTTTTGGTGTACTCCAACACTCCATTATCATCGAGTACATTCACCATATTGTCCTTCCTAGCTATGAAATTCGAGGTTCCCTCAAGGGCATACTCCAATCTCAACCCGTTGAAAGGCATTGAGGGTATTCCACATAAAAATGGAGTCTCTTTGACATGTAAATTCGAGACTATGTGTTCTCTCACACCCTCCAGGATTATCCTCCTAAATTTTACGGTATCCTTCTTCCACTGGGCTCTTTGTCGTACATCTGATGTTGTTGGTTTTGGAATGTCAGTTTTGGTGTACTCCAACACTCCATTATCATCAAGTATAGTCACAATCTTGTCCTTCCAAGCTATGAAATTAAAGTTTCCCTCAAGGGCATACTCCAATATCAACCCATTGAAAGGAATTTTCCCGCATGAAAGAACACTACTTAACTGTTCTGTAAATTAAAATATCTAAAGGAGAAGTTCTATTGCCTAATTTCTAAAGTGATTTCTGCTCTGATATCATGTAGAAATTAATAGAAATTTGCTTCTATTGATGAAATCAAACTGAAATCAAGAGATTGCAAATTTCCTCTACAATTCTGCGATGGAAATCACATTTGTAAACACATGAAATTACATGCAACCATTAAAACATCACAAGAACACAATGATTTACAGGGGAACCCAATTAGAAAAACTCCTTTGATGCTTCACATTAATTCAAATGAAAAGAGAAACAATTACAATGGCTTTCTTTGAATCTGAAACACACCCTGCACTACAATCTTGTTCTCCTGCTTCTCGACTTGCTTTGGCCAACACTTATCCAATTCAAGCCTCAACCAAACCCCTATTTTCTTGCACAATAATAGAGGAATTAGCCCCTAAAAAATAGGAGAAATTCCCTATTTCTTTGTGCAATAGCTTGAGGAATTGATCACCTGTTCAGTGCAAAATCCCTCATACACAAAATTATACAATTGTAAATACAAACATGCCTTTTCCTCCACCTCAACCAGGAAACTCAATTTCCATGCATGACTGAGTCTATTTTTATTTGATTGACTAGTTAACTGAAATATCAGTGAGTTAACAATAACCTTAACTACTCAACTGACGATCAACTGACTCAACTAACTAATTGAGCTCAGTTAACTAAGTTCAACTGAAAAAAACTGAACAAGATTAATAAATTTTAGCAATCACTACATGCACAACTCTACTTCTAGCCTATAACTCGAATTTACTAAGTAAACTAGTAGAAAAGCCCATGTCACTCTAGCTTACTGACATCCAAGTCATCCTACTGATGTGGAAAATCAAATTTTCTCTATTTGACTAAGGCACAAGCCAAAATTGAGCCTTTTCTTGCTACATTTCTAACATTTCATTAGTTTTCAACCAACAACTAATGATGTGAATAATCTAAAAGACAATCTCAAACTCGTCTTCTCTTAGTATGATAAAAGACTTATACATATGGAATTCAATATTCTATTCCTAATATCATGTACTAATTACGAAATATTCCAAGTATCATGTAATAATTAGGGATTAATATTTTCTAAAGTCAAATTACATTTTCCTTGTTATAATTGTTATGAATTTCTATTATTTACATATGATAATAAAATTATTAAGAGCCCATGTCATACATGTCACCCATTAATGATAAATTTATGTTATTGTTATATGTTGAAGTTCTCCTATGTAATTGCGATTAACCGTTTACATAAATTGTAACATAATATCAATAAATATCATAAAATATGATAAATATAAAAATGTAAACTATGTTGGTTGGTAATTATGCTCTAATTTATTTGAAGTTCTTCTATGCAATTGACAATTGTGATTGAAGTTGTCTTTAATGCGAATTTTTGGACTTTCCGGTGCCCGAAATTCAGCGGAATTGTTTTAGGTGAAAACTTGATTTGTGTTATTTAAATTGGGTTTCTAACTGTATATATGGATTCAACACCCTGAAAACCCCCAAGGTGCTTCGATTGTGCATGGGTTACCCATCAAGCCTGTGATTTCAATAAATTCTTGCCGGATTTTAAAGGAATTAGACCCGAAAAACTCACCAGAAAAGCTTCCAAAAAGTTTCACTAAAGACAACTCGATTGTGATTAACCACTCACATAAATTGTAAGGCAATATTAATAATGAGCACAAAACATGTTAAATATAAGGATGTTAAATTATGTACTTTGGAGTTATGCTCTACATGTTTCTACAAGGGGTAGTGCCCTTGATCCAAGTTGACTCAACTCTCGAATTTAACCAAGATCTTTTACTTTCGTGATGTGATTAGAATTGCATTTAAAATAGCATAATTGAACATATCTAAATGTTGGAAAGAAGAAGGGACATGACAATCATCAGCAACATAAAATAACAAGACGCTGATAACAAAGTTTGTCCAAGAGGGACTACGTCTCCGGGCCTCGATGTCAAGATGGTGTAGGCTGTTGCATTTTAATGAAATGTTTTTGGTTGTATTTAAAATGGCCCATGGCAGTTAGGGTGTATTGAGTGGGTGGGGTGTTGTTTGGATAGGCCGCCCTTGGTGCGAGCCACCTATGTGGTTAGGCGGGTTCGATTCCTGCTGGCCCATGTATATGTTTGGCACGTCATTACTTGGTGGGTGGGGGTGTGGGTCGGGTCCACCAGAGGTGGCCCGCCCACAACCCATATAATAAATGTTTTTAATATATATGTGGTGGTTGAGGGGGGGCTGATGGGGGTCATGGCCTGTCGGCCCATTTTAATTTTTTAAAATTTGTTTTATATATGTAAAATAGGCCAATGGGTGGCGGGGATGGTGGCCCACCAGCCATATTTTTATATTTTATATTTTGTAATTTTTAAATAATAATGTCGTTTTCAAATTTTTCGAATATAAGGGATATTAGGAAATTTAAAGAGGCCACAATTTCACCCATTTTTGGGAGCCAAGTTCCCACATTGGTTGACGATGAATTTGTAGGACCATTAAACATAGCCCATAACCCAACTTTGACTAGATCGTTCTCCCTCATATGAGCTCAGATTGACGAACTATTCATACCATTGCAATTAGGACGACAAGATATATGCTCTGGTCCTAGTTTGAAAGCATTATGATCACTTTATTTTTTGAGCTTCCATGAGCCCTCTTTGTCCCATGTGTGTATCTAGAGCCACCTGGATCAATCCTCCTCACTGATGAGCCTTTGGTTCTCCAAACGCATGAAAAACAATCTACAACTTCTCTGTACATTGTCTACATCACAAGTGTCCTTGAAAAGGTCTCACTTTCATCTCCTTCACCTTTTTTCTTCGGAGCCTTAAGCGATGAGCCGACACGTACAACCTCTACAACCTATAGTACATTGTTTTGCAAATTACATACTTGTCTTACATTACCAACTAATGACCCAAGCATCCCATACTTTCCACGAGTTTATAACACATGGTGGTCAAGTTTACATCGAAATGGAAACAAAACCCTAGCTATGAAAACAAGGCCAACATATCATTGTTACTTCAACAAGCGATGGAAAACACATCATCACTACAACACATGATTTAAAAAAATAAGGCCAAACACTATTGTTTCTTTGACAAGTGATGGAAACATAACATCACTTTCATAGTTTAACATGAAACACAAAATAAGACCAGACATCATTGTTGCTTAACAGGTGATGGAAAACACATCATCACTTTTGCATCTTAAAATGCAACAAATGATTTACAAAAGCACGACCATGACAAGCTATCATATTTAGAAACCATTTTTTACTTATCAAGGTGAATGGGTCACCCTCAGGTGGTGGTTTTGCTTGTCGAACAATTGTTTCACCTAGTTCATGCATTGACGCTTTGTCTTTAAGGCACTTCTCTGGATGGAGTTTCCAACAAGTGGCTCTTTGATGCCCACCTTTGTCACAATGACTGTAATAGGTTTTCTTCCTCCAGATCTACTTAACATGTTTCTTTACCTATTGTTGAGAGGGTCTTTCATGCCTCCTCCTTTTGTGTGTTGCTATTCCTTTCCAACACTTAGAAAATGTATGGTTATGTAATCCGCAAAAGGTACATATTTTTCGGTGCCTTGATTTATGTCCAACATTAACAACATGATTATAATTGAAATGAACATTTGAATATCGAGACTGGTTATACCTTTCCTTGCTGTTGCTGGTATCATTATGGTGATGAGATCTTGCCTCAACTCTTTCCCTGCAATGGGAATTTCCATGGGATGATGGGGATGTGTTCCCTTCATTCTCTTTCCTTGATGATTTTGATGATATCTCGGAAGAATCTGTCACCTTCGAGCATTCTCCTTTAGCGTATCCCAAGCCTAAAAAATGAGGTCTCTAAAAAAGCTCCAATGGTTGAGTTATGCCTTGGTTATTAACACCAAGTTCTTTTTCTTCCTTGCACCTCATCCTTGTAAGGAGTCTCATGTTTGTCCCTGCAATTGGTATCTCCACATCTCCAATAGAAATCATACTATGTGAAGATGAAACTCAAAGGAAATCAACATCTTTTACCTCCTCTATCGATTTGGAAAGAACTGATAAGGGTTTCTCATCATCTGTTGTTGGTGGTTCGCTGTCTATCTTGGCGGAATCCCCAAATTTTTTCCTGACATACCCTAGTCCTGCCTGACAGGGTAATTCCTCTACCTTGATGGGGTTGAAAATGCCTTCACCATTAATTCCCAAGCCCCCATTCTCTTCACTAGTTTGGAGCCAATTCTTGTGGTATGATTTTCAAATATAGTGAAATCATCATCAGGAAACATACATGAATTTAGAGAATTAATTTTTACCTCACATGGGTCACGCTGTAGCTTTTCCAAGGCCTCGTCCTTAGCTTGCAGTTGTTGTAGAAAACTTTGTTTTTCCTCTCTCTTTATGTAGAAGAATATTCAATTGAGTGTTCGTTGTTTGAAGATTCTGTTTGCCGTGCTTCAATTCTTACAAGGCCTCTTCCATGGCTCGCAACTGAAGCTGCAAGCACTCCTTTTCCTCTATCTCCTTTTGTAGAGCTTCATAGATTATTTCCATCCCTTGGGAAATTTTGAGCATGCTCTCATACATCGCTTTTTCATCCTCTGTCGCTGCATGTTCCATTGTTCATGCTTGCAATTCACATACACATAGAGACCCCTCTGATACCAAACTTGATCCGAGTTGACTCAACTCCCAAATTTAACCAAGATCTTTTACTTTCATGATGTGATTAGAATTACATTTAAAATAGTATAATTGAATATATCTGGATGCTGTAAAGAAGAAGGGACCTGACAATCATCAACAACATAAAATAACAAGACGTTGATAACAGAGTTTGTCCAGGAGGAACTATGTCTCCAAGCTTCTTTTTCAAGATGGTGTAGGCCGCTGCATTAAGTGCTAGAAAGAGTGATGATGTACATAGGTGGTGATGCTGCTATCATAAAAGGAAATTCCCTCATGCAGGAGTGGCTCCACGAGATGTTCTGCTACAGGAACTCTCAATAAAAAAGGACTCCTATCAGTATGACATAATTACACATGACAATAATGAGCATCCCACCAACATAGCATCAAAGAGATCTCAATTCAGACATACATGGCGATAACATGAGTATGCCATCAACATGACGACAAAGGGATCTCAAATAAAACATGACGAATCATGAAAACAAGTACATCTGACAAATTATTCCACGTCACATCAAGTAGGAATCATGAAACAAATAAGTAAACAAGATCCCACATCAAACAAAAAACATGGATCTATGCAACACAATGCATATCATACAAAAAATAAGTACATGAACGTACTACATATACCTCATATCCTGGGGACATTTGAAGAAAAGGATGTCAAACTGATGAAACTAGCTATACCAGCAATCTTGCAGCGTCAAATCTCATGGAAATGACTGCTCACACATGAATGATCACACCTTCATTCCACTTTGAAAAGTGGTTGGAAAATGAAATGATAAAATGGAAAATCTGACTGCACCATCAGATTCGTGGCATCGAATAGTGTAAAATTGATTGTCAAATTTTTGAATTCTGAAAAAATGAAAATCTAGGGCTTAAGGAATCTTTTAGATTTCCCCTAAATTCCTCACAAATTCCCTCCTCTGGGCCACCTGAAGATCTGCTGCTCAGATCAAAATTCTAATTGTGCCATCAGGTTCGTGTTGCTGAGAGGTGTAAGATCGACATAAAATTTGTCCAATTTGGAGAATGGAAAAATTTCACCCTCCTGAGAATTTGGCTCAATCATGGTTCTGCCTGCTCTTTTTCCAAGCTCATGGTTCCACCTTCAAAATTAATTTAAAAAATGCCTCGAAAAGCGTGTTTCACTTGTAGTTCCATTTGAGCAAATCATGGTTCCGCTTGTCATAAGTAAAACATTATAATCCTCGATTTCCATGCCGAGTTCGTCCTCTTGCCTTGCGCATTGAGAAAAATGGGTTTATATAATTTTTTTGGGCGGACTTTACCACATGCCATCATTTGGCGTAGTGGTAATTTGAGGAGCTATTGGAGGGAAGGTCGAGGGATCAAATCTCGACCCATCCATAATTGACACGTTGTAATTTTAATGAATTGTTTTTTGTTGTATTTAAAATGGCGCATGGAAGTTAGGGTGTATTGAGTGGGTGAAGTGTTGTTTGGTTGGGCCACCCATGGTGTGGGCCAACCATTTGGTCGGGTGGGTTCGATTCCTGCAGGCCCATGTATATGCTTGGTACATCATTGCTTGGTGGGTGGGGGTGTGGGTTGGGTCAACCGAAGGTGGCCCAGCTACAACCCATATCATAAATGTTTTAAATATATGTGGTGGTTGAGAGGGGCTGGTGGGGGTCATGGCCCGTCGGCCCATTTTGATTATTTTAAATTTGTTTTATATATGTAAAATAGGTCAGTGGGGGTGGTGGCCCACCACTCATAATTTTATATCTTTATTATTTTTTATTTTTTAAATAATAATGTCGTTTTCAAATTTTTCGAATATAAGGGATATTGGGAAATTTAAAGAGGCCACAATTTTACCCATTTTCGGGAGCCGAGTTCCCATGCCAGTTGACGGTGAATTTGTAGGACCATTAACCCTAGCCCATAGCTCAACTTTGACTAAAACTTTGACTCGACTGTTCTCCCTCATACGAGCTCGGATTGACGAACCATTCACACCGTTGCGATTAGTACAACAAGATCTATGCTATGGTCCTAGTTTGAAAGCATTCTAATCACTATGATTTTTGAGCTTCCATGAGCCCTCTTTGGTTTGTGTGTGTCTCTAGAGCCACCTGGATCAATCCTCCCCATTGAAGAGCCTTTGGTCCTCCAAAAGCATGAAAAAAAATCTGCAACTTCTCTATAGCTTGTCTGCATCACAAGTGTCCATAAAAAGGTCTCACTTTCATCTCCTTCACCTTTGTTCTTCGGAGCCTTAAGCGATGAGCCAACAACTGCAACCTCTGCAACCTGTAGTACATTGTTTTGCAAATTACATGCTTGTCTTACATGACCAACTAATGACCCAAGCATCCCATACTTGCCATGAGTTTATAACACATGTTAGTCAAGTTTACATTGAAATGGAAACAATACCCTAGATACGAAAACAAGGCCAACATATCATTGTTGCTTCAACAAGTGATGGAAAACACATCATCACTACAACACATGATTTACAAAAATAAGGCCCAACACTATTGTTTCTTTGACAAGTGATGGAAACATAAGATCACTTTCACCATTTAACATGCAACACAAAATAAGACTAGACATCATTGTTGCTTAATAGGTGATGGAAAACACATCATCACTTTTACATCTTAAAATGAAACAAATGATTTAAAAAAGCACAAACATGAAAATCTATTATATTTAGAAACCATTTTTCACTTATCAAGGTTAATGGGTCGCCGTTTGGTGGTGGTTTTGCTTGTCGAACAATTGTTTCACTTGGTTCATGCACTAACGCTTTGTCTTCAAGGCACTGCTTTGGATGGAGCCTCCAACAAGTGGCTCTTTGATGCCCACCTCTATCGCAATGACTGCAATAGGTCTTCTTCCTCCATATTTTCTTAACATGTTTCTTTACCTACTGTTGAGAGGGTCTTTCATGCCTCCTCCTTTTGTGTGCTGCTATTCTTCTCCAACACTTATAAAATGTTTGGTTATGTAATCCACAAAAGGTACATGTTTTTCGATTCCTTGATTTATGTCCGTCACTAACAACATGATTATAACTGAAATGAACATTTGAATATCAAGATTGGTTATACCTTTCCTTGTTGTCACCGGTGTCATTATGGAAATGAGAGCTTGCCTCAACTCATTCCCTGTAATGGGCACTACCATGGCATGATGGGGATGTTTTCCCAAAATTCTCTTTCCTCGACGATTTCGAGGATATCTTGGAAGAATCTGACACCTTCGAGCATTCTCCTTTGGTGTATCCCAAGCCTACAAAATGAGGTCTCTACACAACCTCCAATGGTTGAGTTATGCCTTGGTTATTAACAATGAGTTCTTTTTCCTCCTTGTCCCTCATCTTGGTAAGGAGCCTCATGTTTGTCCTTGTAATTGGTATCTCCACGTCTCCAATGGAAATCATATTATGTGAAGATGAAATTGAAAGGAAATCAACATCTTTTACCTCCTTTGTTGATTTGGAAAGAACTGATGAGTGTTTCTCATCATCTATTGCTGGTGGTTCATTGTCTGTCTTGGCGAATTCTCCAACTTCTTTCTTGACATACCCAAGTCCTGCCTGACAGAGTAATTCCCCTACCTTGATGGGGTTGAAAATGCCTTGGTCATTAATGCCCAAGACTTTTCCTTCACACCCCATTCTCTTCAACAGTTTGGAGCCAATTCCTGTGTTATGATTTAAAAAAACAACGAAAAAATCATCAGGAAACATACATGAATTCATAGAATTACTTTTTACCTCACATGGGTCATGCTGCAGCTTTTCCAAGGCCTCGTCCTTGGCTTGCAGCTATTGTAGAAAACTCTATTTTTCCTCTTTCTCTTCATGTAGAAGCATCTTCAATTCAACGTTCTCTGTTTGAAGATTCTATTTTTTGTGCTTCAGTTCTTCCAGGGTCTCTTCCGTGGTTCGCAATTGAAGCTGCAATCACTCCTTTTCCTCTGTCTCTTTTTGTAGATCTTGATACATTATTTCCACCCTTTGGGAAATTTTGAGCATGGTATCGTACATCGCTTTTTCATCCTCTGTAGCTGCAAGTTTCATTTTTCATGCTTGAAATTCACATCCACGCAAAGACCACTCTGATACCAAACTTGATCCAAGTTGACTCAACTCCTGGATTTAACCAAGATCTTTTACTTTCATGATGTGATTAGAATTGCATTTAAAATATAATAATTGAACATATCTGCATGCTGTAAAGAAGAAAGGACATGACAATCATCAACAAGATAAAATAACAAGACGTTGATAATGGAATTCGTCTAGGAGGGACTACATCTCTAGACCTCAGTGTCAAGATGGTGTAGGCCGCTGCCTTAAGTGCTGGAAAGAGTGATGATGTACATAGGTGCCGATGTCACTATCATACAAGGAAATGCCCTCATGCAAGAGTGGCTCCATGAGATGTTCCGTTACAGGAACTCTAAGTCAAAAAGGACTCCTATCAGTATGACATAATTACACATGACAATAATGAGCATCTCGCCAACATGGCATCAAAGGGATCTCAATTCAGACATACATGGTGACAACATGAGTATCCCATCAACATGATGACAAAGGGATATCAAATAAAACATGACAAATCATGACAACAAGTACATCCCACAAATGATTCTGTGTCACATCATGCAGGAACCATGAAACAAGTAAGGAAACAAGATCCCACATCAAACAACAAACAAGGATCTATACAGCACAATGCATCTCATTGAAAAAATAAGTACATGAACGGATTGCATATACCTCACATCCTGGGGACATTTGAAGAAAAGGATGTCAAACTGCTGAAGCTAGCTGTACCATCAATCTTTTGGTGTCGAATCTCATGAAAATGGCTTCTCACACATGAAAGCTCACACCTGCACTCCACTTCGAAAAGTGGCCAAAAAATGAAATGATCAAATGAAAAATTAGATTTCACCATCAGATTCGTGGCATTGAATAGTGTAAAATTGGCTGTCAAATTTCTAAATTTTGAGAAAAAAAAAATCCGGGGCTTAAGGAATCTTTTAGATTCCCCTAGATTCCTCAAAGATTCCCTCCTCCGGGTCATCTAAAGATCTGCTGCTCAAATCAAGATTATGACTACGCAATCAGGTTCGTGTCGTTGAGAGGTGTAAGGTTGACATAAAATTTCTCCAATTTGGACACTGGAAAATTTCGCCCCCCTGAGAATTTGGCTCATTCATGGTTCCACCTGCTCTTTTTCCAATCTCATTGTTCCACCTACAAAATTAATTTAAAAAATGCCTCGATAAGCATATTCCACTCCTAGTTCCATATAACTAAAGCATGGTTCCACCTATCATAATTAAAACATTATAATCCTCGATATCTGTGTCAGATTCATCCTCTCTCCTCACACACTAAGAAAAATGGGTTTATATAAATTGTTTTGGGTGAACTTTACCACGTGCAGTCTTTTGGCGTAGTTGTAATTTGAGGAGCTATTGGAGGGAAGGTTGGGGGATAAAATCTCAACCCCTCCATAATTGGTTGGCACGTTGTAATTCTATTGAACTGCTTTTGGTTGTATTTAAAACAATGCATGGCGGTTAGGGTGTATTAAGTGGGTGGAGCGTTGTTTGTTTGGGCTGCCCGTGGTGTGGGTTGGCCATGTGGCCGGGCGGGTTCGATTCCCGTTGGACCATATATATATTTGGCATGTCGTTGCTTAGTGGGTGGGGGCATAGGCCGGGTCCACCAGAGGTGGTCCGCCCACAACCCATATAATAAATGTTTTTAATATATATGTGGTGGTTGAGGGGGGGCCGGTGGGGGTCATGGCCCGTTAGACAATTT
>APFE030124113.1:249680-282256 GCA_000404065.3 Pinus taeda
TCTGAATTCGCCCAGGGATGAGTAAGAGATCATCAATCTCCACGTGGAATCAAGAACTATCAGAGAGAGGACACTAATAAAAATCCTAGAAGCTGACTCACCCCCCTACAATCATCTATATATGGATCCCTCATCACAGAGATCCGGAGAGGCTGGAATCTTGTATCTTGTAAGGAAGTGCTGTTGGTTTCCTAGTGCAATATCATAGTGTTGGGTGATCTAAGCTTTTCATGAGGAGAAGAAGGGCTTTCATGCTGAGAGGATGATGCTGGGTCTGAACAATTGGTTGTAATCCTCTTTGCTATTCTTGATATTAATAAAGCTATTCAAGTTTTCCTCCACATTCTTGTATGTTTGATGATATATGCATTTGTGTGGTCAATACATATCTGGTCTTGTATTGTTTATGACTATAGATCTCTGTTCTTCGATAGTATTATGCTGCTTTGATTCCACATATGCTTTTTGAAGCTAGGTAGATGAAGAAGGAGCGGCGAAGATCTATCAGAAGAGAGAGGAACCAAGCAAGGAACCAAGCGCAAGACTAAGGTTGGTGTCCTTTGTTCCCCTCTTATCTACTTCTCATAAAGGAAAGTGAAAGTGGTTTTAGTTTGTTTGTTTCTGAGATAGCTACCAGTCTTAGTGGGACTAGCAGCTCTGAGTGGACACTAGATTTCCCGATAACAGGGAGGATAAAAGTTGAAATACCAAATTACAAAGGTTCACCAATTTCTAAAATGAGAGACCACATGGGAGGAATCGTCATCACAAAGAGAAAATACCAATAGCCAGATTATCTTTTGAACTTTCACTGATATACCACACACCTTATCCATTGTTTCAGAGTAAGGAATCATTAATTCACCACATTGTGGGATGATGCAATAGGGGATATGCTCAATTCGGCTCATATTAAGATCTTCTAAAGAGGCAATATATTTGTGATGATCCAGGTGGATGTTGGTGGCCACCCACCTATCCCACTTCGACCCCCACAACTATCTCTTTCAGTTTTTCAGTTTCCTTAATTGTAGCACAATTTACTATTTTTAGCATTTTTTTGGGTCCTGAACTTCCGGAGCCGTTTTGAGGCCCTAAACGATGTTTTTTGGGAAAATTGGGAGAAACATGGGCCCATGGTCTAATGTTTATATTTCCAAAATTGTAGTCAGATAGATCTTTCTAATGAGCTATGGTGCATGTCAAACAGAGATTGTATGTCAAAGTTACGACCTTGGGAAGTTGATGCACCAATTTACCCAAAATGGGGCCCATAGTGCGACTCTTCATCTCCTAGGGTTAGGTTTTTGGTTTTCCATTGTTTCTCAACAATAAATAGGCCTTCGTACCTCATTTTAACATAGTTTAGAGGCATGCAGCTGCCACATCTCTTCTCAGAGATAAGTTACCATTGCCCTAGCTAGTGTATTTCCATTTCTATTTGTAAGCATTTTTCAATATTTTACAGAAATGAAATGAAGTATTATTTTTGTTGCATCTTTGTATGTATGGTTATATATGTAATTTGTTGCATTCCTGTTTAGATGTGGATAAGTGGTATCAGAGCAGTCTGCTCTTTCTCTGTCTTTCTTTGCATGTCCCCAGCGAGGTCGGGATATAAGGAGTTAGGGCTTGAACTGGTCGAACCCTTGCAAGACCAACCTTGCAAATCTCGATGGCCTCCCATGGCAGATGAAAGGAAAGAAGAAGGGGCTGAATATCCTATCAAAATCTTGATAGAAGAAGCCCTTGAGCAACAAAGGAACATGATGATGGAAAACTTTGCTCAGATCCTTCAACGACTACCCAGGGGCGACGCATCAGCTTCCAAAAACTACTCTAAAAAATACTAAAATATATATAAATCAACTTATTTATTTAAAATTACCAAAACTATTGAAAACATTAATATATATAAAATATATTTTTCAATAAATCATAATGTTAGAATAAAATGTTTTCAATAATCAAATTTCCAAATCAAGAGAGGATAATCACACTGTGAGAATAACATGTTTTTAAATAATCACATCAATTAAAAATCTAAATTAATCGATGATTGATTCTATCTTATCTCAGATTTTTCATCTATATAAAAGATTTAAAATCATAAATTACTACATAATTTTACAGCCACTTAAAACCAATATCTAGGGACATTCGCTTCCTCAGTTTTCTATTGGTATCGATGGATTTGGCAATAACTCTTCAATTGCATATTTCCTTATGCTGCTGGTTTCGATGTGGAGATATAACTAAACTCGGCTGCAATTGGGATATGATTGGAAGAATTATTAACCGAAGGAAGTACACGGTCCTCCACCTCCTCCTCGTCAATTAACTCCGGGAATGACACCAACTTCAACTTCGTGGCATGGTAGAAAATGTAAACTAACGTTCCCTGAAATTTTCCTCAGCTATTCTCAATGAAGATAATGAAACACGGCTCCCCCATTTTACCATCAATTTTCTTCAACGCGTCTTGTAGGGGAAGATTGCATTGGGAATAGTTAAAATAAGCATTTGCTAAAGGTATTCTATGATGAAACTTGAGTTTAATGGATGGATCATAATCTGAAATTTCTTCATGTAAGGGATCGACATAGGATTTGGTAAGAAGTGAGTGGGGAGCACTTCTGGACAAAGAATTGAAGTCCTCACATATTACAACAGGAATATCATGGACAAACTTCTCTAAATATTTGAGCAAGTAGTAGACCTACCCTAGCTTTACATCACTGTTTTTAGGATTTGCATGGATGTGGGTATTGGTTATGTTTGGATTCCAAGAAACTCTCCTAGGTTGTAACTCGGAGATGACTGATAACATATAAATTCAACTATTGTTGCAAGGTTTAATGGAAGGAATGATGGTTTGGTTCAAGCCAGATAACCACTTCTACACTGCTTCACTCCAGACATGCATGAACACCCTAAGACTACAAGGCTTTAGACCACCAATGCTCATAGTTTAGATATTAGGTGAATATGGAGAATACTAACCACACCAAGAGATACACAAGACCACGTGATGGCCGACTACAACTAGTACAGAAACCTGCAAATCTAATCTATTAATGCAAAGACAGGATGACAGCTCTCCTGCATTAGATAGAAAGAAACCTGAGTAACTTATTCTGTGATGCATTCAACATTCTAACATAGAGAACAGATGACAATTATCTAGTGTTAAACATTAAGAGATCAAGAACACAACACACAAACACAAGCTTAGAACAGAGGAAAATGGATAGTGAGCAGTTAACAACAAAAGAAGCTTGTATTTGCTGAAAATGAAGATGAGACGCTGCAAGTGACAAAATGTCTATAGTCTCTAGAAGTTGAACCTCACATCAAATACCAACCTTGATTACATCTAGCTTTTAGATATTTATAAGTTTACAATACTAGGGCACTTGGCCATTTAGGTATAGAGGGGTCATAATTGACCAACAACTGCATTTAACCGCCTAATGGAGTCTCTGAATGAGGTTGCTTGTTTCAGTGGGTGAATCCGATTCGTTCAAGTGCTGTGCTGTCCTTTAGGCAGTTGGAGTGCTCGTACCAGTGGAGTCCATGATTGATAAATTCAGTTACAGAGTCATGATGTGACCTTTTCTCCTTTGGCCATGCTTTATGTTAAATATGGTTGTTGGGGGTATTACTGTAACTGATGCTAGCAGAGCTGGTTGTCTCCTTCTTCGGGCAACAAAATGGTTAGAGGACGTGAAATGCATGTGTAGGTGGACGATTTGGGTGATCGAGAAGAATGACTGTCAGATCAAGGAAATGAACGGTGGAGATGGCTCGGTGGAGGCTATCGGCTGAGATGGAAGCGGGGTGTGTTAGGGCTGTCAGATCTTCAGCAGACAGATCAGACGGTCATTGGGTGATGGAGTTTCATGGGCGTTTAACAGGTGAGGGTGGTTTGGTCGGGCGGAAATGATTTTCATCGCACCGCTTTCGGGCGCTAAGTGGTAAATTCCCAGGGCCGAGCAATTCCACTCAATGATCAACACGTAGTGGTGGATGAGAGAGAAAAAATTCTCTCATTGCGCGCTATCGCTCGATCATGTTGATGGTGCAATAAATGTGAAGACGATCAGATCTTGGCAGAGATGATCTGACGGTGGAGAGTGGTAGAGGGGGTCACCTTTATAAGGTGTGATTGGAGCCATTGGATCGGTGGGGGTGATCAATGGCAGGGATGCGGCGTGAAAAGTTATGAACGTATGAAAACATATGGTAGGGTTTTATGGGTGTTTTGGGGTTTTGCGCTTGGGACTGAGGCCAAGGGAATTTTGTCGGGTTTAGAAGGTTTGTTTAGGAAATGAGGATGATTAAAGGTGAGAGGGGTGAGGAAAAAAAGGGGAATGTGACCAATGTAAGCCCCCTTTTTGGACATGACCAAACAAAACGTGCTTCCTTCTGACCTTAGAAAGTCAGCGCTGCATAGCAGGGCTAACACTGGCTCCTTCTGGGGATGGAATCCTCCCTGTGAGGTTTCAAGAACCTTAGACCACTGCCTTTCCTACAAAAACAAGATCAACAATATTTCCTAGTGTTCCATTGGGCATGGAGTCTAATTAAGCCTACACTAAAACTTGTAAAAATAACATATTTACAATGTTGAGGCTTGAAGACCTTAATTAACATAAACTTTCAAAAATTGCCCATTGACTGGGCCATCAAAAACTATTTCTCCTTCCATAATTTGTAGCTTGAAAGTGTTGTTCCCTTGGACTTGAGCAATGACAAAAGGCCCATTCCACAAGGCATCGAACTTCCCATGATTGCCTTTCTTTTCCTTCAGTGCATCCCACTTAAGAACCAAGGCTCCAATTTGAAAATGGTCCATCTTTTCCTTTTTGTCAAAGGCTTCCTTGATTCTCTTTTGATGTGATGCAGACCTTTCAATCAATTGATCTTTTATTTGATGCACTTCAACCAAGTCACTAATCCTCTTTGCCATGTCATTTTCCTCATTCTGCTCTTCCTGCAAGAACTTGGCCATAGGGAGGGTCAAATGGAATGGGAATACAACCTTAGTGCCATATACCATCCTGAACGAAGAATTCCCTGTGGATTTCTTGGTGGTTACCCTGTCAGCCCACAATGCAAACTTCAATTTGGAATCCCAGTTCCTTTTGTTGTCTTCCAGCAACTTTTTGATTATCCTTATCTGGCTATTATTGGATGAATTTTCTAGACCATTACCTTGAGGGTAATATGAGGTGGAATGCACTAGCTTAATGCCCATTGAGTCATAGATGTCCACCAACTCTTTCACCCTAAACGTTGCTGCATTGTCTGTAACCAATTTGTGTGGACAACCGAACCTGGTGAAAATGTTTTCGGTCAAAAACTTCATGACAACATGGTGATCAACTTTCCTAGTAGGGATGGCTTCTATCCATTTAGTGAAGTAGTCAGTGGCTACTAAGATCCATCTGTGCTGGCCACTAGAATGTGGATTAATTTCCCCTATGAAATCCAAGCCCCACTACTGGAAAGGCCACTGGCATGTATTGGCTTCAAGGGTAAGGACTTTAACTGCTATTTTCCTTCAAACCTCTGGCATTTGTCACAGGATATTACAAATGAAAAGACATTAGAAAACAAAGTGGTCCAATAATACCCAGCCCTGAGGATCTTGTGGGCTGTGGTTTTCCAGTAGTGATGTCCTCCACAGATGTTGGAATGAAACTGATGCATGACCTCCATAGATGTTCTTTGTCTAGAAATCTTAAAAGGATTCCAGATGGATCCCTCCAATAGAGCAGGCTTTCATGAATACAGTACTTGGCTGCTCTAAGCTTGATAGTCCTAACTTGGCTTGAACTAAGACATGGAGGGACCTCAAGTTTCAATAGAAAATGAGCTATTTTTCCATACCATTCACAAGAGGCTATATTTTCAGCCAACAACTGGTCATGTCGTACTGTTGCTTCTTCTGTGTGTCCATCCTCTAAATTCGTACCCATGTAGTTTATGTCAAGCAATATGCAATTTTCTTCAGCCATCAGCTGAGCAAGACCTTGGCCCTTGACAAGCTTGGTGGGCTTCAATTCTATGTTGAATTCAATGAGCTTTGCAATCCATTTAGCCATTCTTCCATCAACATATGGCTATGTTAGGACATCCTTTACTGAAGTAGAGGGCACATACGCAATTACCTTGGAGTACATAATGTATATTCAGAAAGCTTTTAAAGATTTCATAAGAGCATAGGCCTGCTTTTCAATAATGTCATATCTTAGTTCAACATCCCTTAAGGTTTTTCTGAAAAATGCTACTGGATGCTCTGAACCCCCATCATCTTTTTGCAATAAGACTGCTGCAAGGGTATCATTGGAAGCAAAGGAAAAGATATGGAACTCCTTGCTATTGTTTGGGCTGATCAAGGTGGGAGCTTCCATAATGGCTCTTTTAATGGCTTCAAAAGACCTTATTGCTGCATTAGTCCATTTAATCTCTGATCCCTTTTTTAGCATAGAGGTGATGTGTTTTACCAGTTCTACAAATTAGGAATAAACCTTCTTACAAAATTTATTTTTCCCAGAGAGGATTGGATATCCTTTTTTGATCTTGGGATAGACAAGGTCTATATCTCTTTCACTCTCTCTGGGTCAATTGTGACACCTGCAATAGAAACAATGTGTCCTAGAAGCTTGCCCTCTTCTAAAGCAAATTGTGACTTCTTAGGATTCACTGATATCCCAAACCTTCTGCACTTTAGAAACACTTTCTTCAAATGCTACAAATTATCTTGATGGTTGCTAGAGTATACTGTTATATCATCCAGGTAGATAAGGACAAAATTATCCTTCTCTCCTACAAACGGTATATCCATGGCTCTCTGAAAGGTTGCCCCAACATTCATCAGGCCAAAGGGCATCTTAGAGTACATAAAAGTGACCCAAGGAGTGGTGAAAGCGGTATTTTCTTGGTCATCTGAATGTACAACAACTTGGTTATACCCTGAAAATCCATCGAAGAAAGACATAACTTTGGCTCCTAAGACTTTCTGCAGCAAATGCTCCATCTTTGGCAGGAGATAGTTGTCCTTTCTGGAACATTTGTTCAAGTTCCTGAAATCAACACATAGCCTGATTTCATCACTTTTATTTCTCACCACTGACAATTTGGCCACCCACTTTGAATACCTCAGAGGAACTATGATTTTGGCAGCCAACAACTTCTTGATTTCTCTTTCAATCAGATGAAGGAGCAAAGGATTTATGGGTCTCAACTTCTACTTGAAAGGAATGGTGTCTTTCTCCAATGGGATCTTATGCTGGATGATATTTTTATCATAAGTTTTAAGGTCACTATATTCCTAGGCAAAGACATCAACAAATTGCTTCATTAAGGTGCAGTACTCAAAACTTTGGGTAGCAGACAAATGGGTGGACAGATTTATATATTTCGGATGATTTGGACTCCCTATGTTATGCATATGGATTGCAGACTTATTTTCTTCTTGGGAAGCCTTATGAGGCACATCGTTATGGTCAAACAACTTCTCTAGAGGCACTAGCCCTTTAGGTATATGATTGCTAGGCAGCTGAACAATGTTGTCTTGGCCAATTCTATTCCTTAGCTGGGGCTGGGGACATTCCTCCAAGGTTTCATTCTCTTGATCAATTCGCATTTCAAAGAACTCATCAATGACTTGTAGGAACCTATTTACTTCATCATCATCCTCAAAGACTTTCCACTTTTGGACATTATCAGGCAAGGATGGTCTATATTTTATCTGGACTTGATAAAACAATCTAGGGGGCATGGGAGGGATGAACATGCTAGCAGACACAACAAGGGAATCATCATGCTGATTTTTTACTCTAGGAATATATGAGATACAAAAGCTATCAAAAGATTCTTTGAGTCTCCATACCTCATCTCTGTATGCTTTCAGCCTTGGGTGCCTTGCTTGGAATGTTTTGTTCACTTGTTGAATAATGAGATCAGCATCTCCAAACACCTTTATGTTTCTAATTCCTATGTCTTTGGTAGTGTTTAAGCCCAATATCAGAGCCTCATACTCTGCTATATTGTTGGTGACTTGAAAAGTCAGCTTAAAAGACAGATGTGTGCTTTCTTGTTTTGGAGACAACAGTACCCCTGCTCTTGCAGTTTCCTTTGACCAGGCTCCATCAAAGAACATATCCCAAGCCTATGCCCCTTCCTCTTCCATGGCTTGGCATACTAGTTTCTTGAGCTGCACTGAAGCCCTATGATATTCTTCAATTTGGAGAATACATGCTCCAAAATCAATGTCCACAGTGTAAATGGGATGATTAGTGGGATTCTTCTCATCATTGATGATATAGGCCAGCTGAGCTTCCCTATATAGTCTTATACTTTCTCCTCCAACAAATAGGACAGTGGCATAAGACAAGTCATTTTTCAATGTCCCACCCAACCTCTTGATCCACCCTCTAGAAAGTAGAATACCAAACTTAGGGGGACATCTACTAGTAATATTAAGGCCTAATTCTTCCATGACAGCTTTAGGCATTAGATTATGGCTGGCACCTGTGTCCAGTAGATAGTTGTGGAGGATTTTGTCATGAATGGTCAAGGAGACATAAAATGATGGGGAATTGTCATTAGTAGGTTTAGTCATTGGGCTAAGCACAACTGCAGGTTTATCATCTTGTAAGTTCACATAATCATTGGATGCTTGTGTGGCTTTCAACTCAAGGGCATCGAGGATGGGCTTCTTAAAGACCTCACTCTTTACAAGTTCTGTCAGAGGTACATGTATTTTTAACTTTTGGACTTCTGAATCAAAATTGAAAGGGGAAGGAGACTTGTCAGGGCCTCTTGCCTCTTGAGCTGGTGATTTGAGGTTGATGGGATCAGCTGACGGTCGCTTCTGCTTGCTGATCTGCTACTCCGTGGGGACAACATCTCTTTGTGCAAGATTCTCATTCTTGAACTCAAGTTATATCTTTGCTAGTATTCCATTTGTAGAACAACTTCTCTGTCCCACTCTTGACTGGTCTGGTCCCTGAGTAATGACTCCTCGTAGGCAGTTAATGTCAAAAAGGAAACACTACCCTTGCCTTCCATGCAGTGAATCTCAACCTCTTCATCAAACTTCTTCTCCTCCATGACTACGTTCTGGAAAGGAGTCTTAACCCTTTGTTCTTCACTAGCCTCTTTGGCCCTCTGAATGATCTGCAATTATTCATTTGCTCTTCTGAATGAATTTGGGTTTCTAGGAGCAAATGTATTAGGAAGCCTTACTTTCCCAGAACTCTGCTCAACCTTCAGTTTGGATATTTCAGCAGCGAATGACTCTATCATTTTAGTCATTTTTTTTGTTTTGGGTTCTGAAGATGAAGAAGAAGAGGAAGACTCACCTCTTTTCCTCCTTCTATCAGCATGTCCTTTGATTTTCTCTGCAGCCATGATATTGGACTCCACCTCCAAGGCTGCATCTTGCATTCCAGCTAGAGAATCACATCTTCTCTCTCTTAGTAGCATGCATAAATCAGAATCAAAGGCATTGCCATAGGTGAGTTTGGCAAAGGTGGGGGTAGGCTTCACTTCAGTTGGTATCTTTCTATACATATGATTGAAGCTTTTATTAAAATCAGACAATGACTCCCCATTTTCTCTTTTTAGGTTGCCAAACTCAGTGTGGTAGTATAGCAGGTCTTTCTTATCTCCTCACTACTTTAAAAACACATCATCTAATGCTTCAATGTCTGCTATAGACCTAGGGGTCAGCTCTCTAAACCAAGTTCTAGCCTCTCCATCTAGGCTTTGGACAAATACTCTCATCCACACATCATCTTCACTGATATCTAGGTTATTAGCATAGTTATAAAAAGACTCAAGGTGTTCTTTAGCTATTACTACCTATGTACCCGTGAACTTAGAATGTATTTATGATATTCTCCTGTAGGCATGGCATTCAAAGGAATAGGCAGGACCAGGGGTCCATACCTAGTAGCTATGATTCTTTGCATCTTGGTGGGTGATTGTGGGCCTACCATGATTGGGGTGGATGGGAGGATACTGGCAGTTTGGAAGGTAGGGAGTTGAGAAATGAATGACAAGGCTAAAGGAATATGATGGACTGGAAGGGAGGGTTCCTTTGGACTGAGATCCAAAGGGGAACTTATTGAACAAGGAGCTTTATGAATCTCTGAGAGTATTTCTTGCTTGATAATGCTAGGCTCTATATTTTCAACATGTAAGTGCTCAGTGACAAGCCTTTCTTGCAGAGATACATAAGATTGTTTAGGCTTACCTGATCCTGGTGCTTCTTTTCATAATATCTTTCTTTGCTTGACAATATTCTTAGGGTTAGGAATTGGGTCAGCTGGTGATTTCTAAGGATTTCTCCAAGTGTGTCTCACAAACTAAGCTGGAACTGTGATGTGGAGTCGCCAATAGGTTAGTCATCCAAGAGAGTCACCAGATAGATGATTACAACCAAAAATGCGTCCAAACTTTGTCTATCATCAAAGCTGGATCTGTGTTATTCTCCCAAGGAAGACGAGCTTCAATCTCCTCTCCCCGACAACGACGCCAATTATGTTTGGATTCCAAGAATCTCTCTTAGGTTGTAACTCGGAGATGCCTAGTAACATATAAATTCAACTATTGTTGCAAGGTTTAATGGAAGGAATGATGGTTTGTTTCAAGTCAGATAACCACTTCTATTCTGTTTCACTCCAGACATGCATGAACATCCTCAAACTACAAGGCTTTAGACCACCAATGCTCATAGTTTAGATATTAGGTGAATATGGAGAATACTAACCACACCAGTAGATACAGAAGACCATGTGATGGCCGTCTGCAACTAGTATGGAAACCTGCAAATCTAATCTATTAATGCAAAGACAGGATGACAACTCTCCTACATTAGATAGAAAGAAACCTGAGTAACTTATTCTACGATGCATTCAACATTCTAACACAGAGATAAGATGATAGTTATCTAGTGTTAAACATTAAGAGATCAAGAACACAACACATCAGGCACAAGCTTAGAACAGAGGAAAATGGACAGTGAGAAGTTAACAACAAAAGAAGCTTGTATTTGTTGAAAATGAAGATGATATGCTGCAAGTGACAAAATGTCTACAGTCTCCAGAAGTTGAACCTTACATCAAATGCCAACCTTGATTACATCTTGCTTTTGGATATTTATAAGGTTACAATACTAGGGCGCTTGGCCATTTAGGTATGGAGGGGTTATAATTGACCAACAACTGCATTTAACCACCTGATGGAGTCTTTGAACGAGGTTGCTTGTTTCAGTGGGTGAATCCGATCTGTTTAGGTGCTGTGTTGTCCTTTAGGCAGTTGGAGTGCTCATACTGGTGGAGTCCACGACTGATAAATTCAGCTACGGAGTTGTGCTGTGTCCTTTTCTCCTTTGGCCATGCTTTATGTTTAATATGGTTGTTGGGGGTATTACTATAACTAATGCTAGCAAAGCTGGTTATATCCTTCTTCAGGTAATAGAATGGTCAGAGGACATGAAATGCATGGGTAGGTGGATGATTTGGGTGAGTGAGAGAAATGACCGTCATATCGAGGAAATGAACGACGGAGATGGCGGAAGCTATCGGCTGAGATGGGAGCGGGGTGTTTTAGGGCCGTTGGATCTTCAACGAATAGATCAGACGGTGATCGAGGGAAAAAGTTGCACGAGCGTTTAACAGGCGAGGGTGGTTTGGTCGAGCAGTAACGATTTTCATTGCACCACTTTTGGGCACTAAGTGGTAAATGCCCGGAGCCAAGCGATTCCACTCAATGATTAACATGTAGTGGCGGATGAGAGAGAAAAACTTCTCTCATCGCGCGCTATCGCTCGATCATTTTGATGGCGCGATAAATGTGAAGACCATCAGACCTTGGTGGAGATGATCTGATGGTGGAGAGTGGTAGAGCGGGTTGCCTTTATCAGGTGCGAGGGGAGCCGTTGGTGGGGGTGATCAACGGCAGGAATGTAGGATGACGAGTTATGAACGCATGAAGACATATGGTAGGGTTTTATGGGTGTTTGGGTTTTTGCGCTTGGGATTGAGGCCAAGGGAATTTTGTCGGGTTTAGAAGGTTTGTTTAGGAAATGAGGAAGATTAAAGGTGAAAGGGGTGAGGAAAAAAAGGGGAAAGTGACCAATGTAAACACCCTTTTTGGACATAACCAAACATAACTTGCTTCTTTCTGACCTTAGAAAGTCAGTGTTGCATAGCAGGGCTAACAGGTTATGCACAAACGTTCACTAGTTTTTTTCATGGAAAGGATGACATGCACGATAATGTTGTCTTTATATCTCAAATTAATCGAAGACAAAGTTATCAAGTCAAATTGATTCAGTTTATAAGACGTTGCATAGCCATCAAGAGTTGGAATGTTGCCTTCTCTCCGCTTTCACTTAAACATCCCTTCATATCCTAATTTGGCTAATTCTAGATGGAAAAAATTAGAAAAATGGTTTTGTTGGACTTCTTGGAGGAAAATTATGTCAGCATCACACTGTAATATTTCTTTTAACAAGTTTTCTCTGCGATTTTCCCAACTGAGCATGAATGAAGGATAGTTGGGGAACTACTCTGAAGTAACATACACATCTGCCAGAATGTTGTATGTCACAACTCTGAATGATGGACCCCTCAAACTTCTATCATACCTGTTATTGTAAAGTTGAATCATTCGCCTAGGAACGGGGTGGGGAAATGGAATAACTGGCTCAGTAACGAAAAACCCCTTTCCTTCAATTTCTAGAAGTAATACCTTGCCTACGTCCTGCATGTTTAGTTTATAAGACTCAAAGGCAGACAACAACATATGAGTGTTGTTTGGAAAAATGCATTCATCAACACTATGGATGCAATACCATCTCTGTCTCCTTAAATCCTCATCATCATCCCTGAAATGACCGTCTACCACATCTTTTACACTTAGCGTTATATCAACAATAGGTTCTATGGAAACCCTTTTCAATTTCATTCTTGCCAGTAACTGTAATTCCCCTTCGATAACAAAAATTTCTCCTCCTACATTGTACTAGCTTTAGCATTGTTACCCCTTTCAAACAAGCTTTCTTAGCTTATGAGTTTGAGTTCTTATGAACTCAACTTTTTGATAAGCCATACCAGTCAACTTTTTTTGGTTTAAGATTGCACGCTTTATATGCTCTTCTCTATAAACGGAAGATATGGATCCATGCTTTTACCCACTCCTCAATAAACAGAAGACATGGATTAGTGCTCCATAAGCTTTTTGTATATATAACTTAAATATGCTGTATGTTAAACCAAAAAAAACTATTGAACTTTGAGTTTGGTTAAAATGTTGGCATTTGGATAATTTAGGAAAGACTGAAATATTCAAAAAAACATATGTTTGAAACAAAGTTGGAAATCTTACGGGTATTTGGTAACTAAATATATATGGAAAATGATGGAAATTAGCCGTCTTTTTATTTTAATAATGGTTATCTAAGTAAAATTATAATTGATTTATTATTCAAACAAAAAAAACTAGTATATATATAAATTAATAACTAATAAATACATGCACACTTGTTATGCATTACTTGTTATCTAACGTAAAATTATAATTAGTTTATTTTCCAACAAAAAATTTTTTTATATATTAAAATTGAAACTAATTATATTAAATATGACCATTTTTTTATCTTATATCTCAAATTGCACATAAACAATTTGATAAAAAATAACTTCATCTTAAATAATTATATCAATATTATATATGAATTAACTAAATTAAAAAAAAACATGTAACAAGATTTTTAACCATATAGCTTATATCATATGACAATTGTTCATATCCTCTAGTGATGTAGGGGCATCTTGTAGTAGTCAATTAACTACATTAGAACACCTCCATATTTACATCCAAATCATGTTTATCATTCCTTATCACAATACAGTGCATACCATACCCTAAAGATGGAATTTAGAAGTTTGGAGATCCTTTAGAATCCTTAACCTGGTACTTGTAGCAAAACAATTTTTTTTTTTTTGCAAATTAAGGTTTACAGTTGGTTTACAGGGGATGATAGAACAAACTTTATTTTGTTCAAGCTTATGGAAACAAACAAGAATAAAACCAATAACAACACGAATTCAAAAAAAAGTGGCATGATCATCCACTAGACACAACAAAATTGCAAATCAAGTGCGATAAAACAATAAAAGACAAAATTCACAAGACTAAAAACAAACATCATGACTCAATCCCCATGGCTCCTAAGGCAAGCTCAACTTGAATCTTCTTCAAGATTTCATGGAAATTTGCTTTTCCATGCTATCCCCTGCATCATACTGCCATTAACACATTACTTTTAGTGCAATCATAAAAATAAAAATACACCAGCTACCTCATCTTGTTGTGCCAAGCATCTTACCTTGCATCTGGACACATCCATGCCATCTGTCAAGGGACTCCAATTAGCTTGAGGAATCCATCTGTAACTAGAGACTAGCTAATATACCTATCAATTACATGTTCATGAATCTAACAAGTATCCACATAATGTCAAACAAAATCAAGGTTAAGAAGACTTCCTATATGTAAAGCACTCGGTCCCTAGGAATTAGGGTTTCCAAACATAGCCAAAGGAATTCTTACCTGATTCTTTTCTTTTACCTTTACCCTACTACAACTGATTCTTATTATATACTGTCTCGTCACCCAACTATTAGTTATATAAACACATAAACTATTACCTCGTCACGCTAATACCAAGCATGTTTCTTGCAACTGCTCACACATGTCAAACACATGTTACAAATATCAAGACAATCATAACTATGAATTTGAAATCAACTTTTACAAACAGTCATGTCATAATCCATAGTCAACTCATAGTCATTGGACATAATTCTACAACTATCACCTACTACACTCAAGTACCTACCAACTGCATAGCGTGACCACAACCAACACCCTATTAAAATTTTCCCTGATAAGCAATTTTTAATGGGTCCCCTAGAAGTTGATCTTGCACCCCTTCAAATGATCTGTTTTATCCTAGGGATTTTAACTCTTGGCTAAGTCAAATCTTCAATTTTTAAATGCTTAAGGCCCCCTTTATAAAACCCTGTCGCATGATTAATCTATAATCCTTTCTTAGCCCTTCATTCATATCCTTATAGGGACTTTTCCAACCCTTCAAAACCTCCCATCGCATCTTTATTCCCATTATAATTCGTTATAATGAAAATACCTCAAAACCATGCCCAATTTCCCATTTTTGCTTATCACATGCAATTTAAACACATAATGCTTACCATAATACACCGGACCTGACAACTTTTTCGACTAGAATACATATATCTTCGGGTCTAGAGCATTTTGCATATCACAATCAGCGGGGTCCCAAGGCTTGAACATAAAGTGAGCAGCGATATCGTGGATCCGCCGATCCCATCAAACATAACTCATTCATTTTGGGTCTGAAACGATATCGCATATCGCATATCAGTGGAGCCCGGGATCATTTATAAAACAAAATGCGATTATGGGGAACTTGCCGCATTATTAAATACAAGACACACACACACACACACACACACACACACACACACACACACATACACACATATATATTGGGTCCGGCTGAGTCGCATATCGCAGTCGGCGGAGTCTTGGGCCTACGCACATTGCTATATGTGATTTGGCAGACACGTCGATCTTATCAAGTAGAATATATATGTTATTGGGTCTGCCTTCCCCATCGCTAAATCACTATCGGCATAGTCTACTGCTTTTGCCTAAGGCTCGAAGCGATGAAGTGACTCGCCGATAACTATGTGTCTGGGTGTATTAATTTTGAAATCCAACCTTGTCGTCAAATGCATTCCTTTCTGTGTATTCCTGTTTTTTCGGTAAGATGTCATGGTCTATGTTTTCAAAAGAAATCTGGTAGGGGCGATGTTGCATATGATGTCCCATTGGGATGTGCGATTGTGACTCATCGCAACACTACTTCGACTGACCTAGGGGTCGTTTCTTTCACACTCACTCTTTTAATTTCATTACACCTTATCATTTTTCAATGATGGTGAGAGATGTTCTTGGGTGTTGTTATCATTTGTTCATAATCATAAGGCTAATACGAATTATTTCTGCAGGTGAGTTCGAGTGGATCCAATGGTAGATAAAGGTGTTGTATGTCTAGATGACACCTTGTTGAAGGCCCTGAAAATCGGGTCTACAACAAGGGGGATACCCGCCCGGTCAGGACCTTGGTTGGCAGCTCCTTATCTGTTTGGTATAGCGGGTTCGACTGGGATATGGGACCAGTTTCCCAATTCAGTGTGTGTGTGTGAGAAAGATGGGTATTTCTGTTCTAAATGGAATACTTCTATTCTAATTCTAATCTAATGCTATGTTGTTGTATTCTAATAAACAGAAAAACATCAAAATTTATGCTAACCCGGGGTGTGATCCTTCTTCTATGCGATCTAAAAAGATTTCAAACAATAAATGGTAATAAAGATCATTTAGCTATTATAAGAAAAGAATTCAATAAAGATGAACTACTTCGTATAAGAAGTTAGACGAAACAGTTGTGAAAACTTATTGCATAAATGAGCTATTCATACACTAAGCATAAATAAATAGTTATCACCATACAAAAGTGCCAAATGATAAATCAGGCATCCACGCTATAATATATAAAAAAATGAAAACTGAATATCACTTTAACGCATAAGCAGAAATGGTTAAGAGATAAAAGTACCATTTATAACTAGTCCTACTCATGAGCTTCAAGCAACAATTGATTTATCTCTCCTTGATTTAACATCCACTAAGAGTACAGAAGTGCAACATCAGTAGCAGATATCAAATGCAAATATCAAATAAACCCTGTTCCATTCATTCATCAAAACCTCCTCTGAGGGCTCAAAAGTGCATGTTCTGAGGACAAGTTTTTGATAAATTTCTAGACCCTTCTCTAAATGCATGAGAAGGGTTTAAATACTACTGACTAATTTCTAAAAATAAATTATTACAAAATTAAAGGATGCGGTTTAAATGACCATCCTCTTTTCAGGAAAATAAAACAAAATTAAAACTAAAATTGAAACTAAAATTAAACTATTTCTGTATTTGGTCTTTAAAATCACATGTATGCAGCATCTGTTTAAGGAGAGTTGGCTGGCTAACTTCCGCTTTTAACTGGGCTGAGAAAACAAAATCTAAAAGAGTTGGCGCCATTTTCTCGGTTGAATTTATGATGCACTTAACATTCATCCATTGGCTATGTGGCTTTACCAAGTATGTCCAGTAACAATCCCAGTTTAATTTGCTTAGCCCTTGGATTACTTTGGCCTTTTCTTGAGCTCTCTGTTTCCAATCTGCCTCTAGTTGCTGTGCGTTCGGTAAGTATCCTGGAGTGGTCTTTGTGATCAAATTTGCCCTATGTAAATTTTCATTTACACAATCAATAAGTCTGCTGGCTGCTGTGGCTGCTCCTTCTACCGCTTGTTGGTGAGCCCCAGTATTGCAACAATAATGCTGCAACTCCCGGAACTCCCTTCTTTAATTTTATCAACCCGATAGTTCGTAAAAAACTTGGAAGCGACGGTGCTGTATGCACAAGTACTAGCTCTTGCTGCAGCTGTCACTTGGTTAGCTGGCACAAGTCTGCTAGGAGCTTAAGCCAAATTCTATGAGCTCTTAGAGGAATATTTTTAATTGATGGATGAAAGCTAACTCAAAGGAAGCTAATCTACTTGCAAAAAGAAACTGAAAGCAAAAAAGAAACGCAAACCCTAGCAAACCCTAATTCTACTAGCTAGTCCTACTGATGCAAGAAGGAAGATGCAAGCTACTGAATGAGATGCCATTGAATTCAGAAGGTAAAATGCATGTGTCTAAGATACTTTTATAATGAAATTTATAGAAAAAATCTTTTTGTATTTATGAATGACTTTGTAGGATTATTATGCATGTGCTTTTACTGTTTTTGACTGTGCAGAGGTGGATCGACGGAAGGAAATGCTTGCAGGAGGTTGGGAAGGTTAAAAGAGGTCCTAAGGGGTCCCCAACACCCTTCCTGAGAGTTTCACATAGTTTGGCCATCAAGAAACCTCATTCGTGAGATTCTACAGGAATTATGCAGGGGTTCTATAGGATGTTCTGGAATTTCTACAGGATGTTCTGTAATTTTCTACAGGATGTTTCGAAAAAAGGATTTTGGAGAATGAATGGAGGGAAAAAGGTGGAGGAACGAGTATGGAGGTGAAATAGGGGTGTAGGGGAGTTCAAGACTTGGAGGATGGAGTTGAGGAGTGGCGCAGATGGTGAGATTTGTTCAAGGAGGGATGAAACGATGTTGCATAAGAAGATGAGAATCATGGCAAAGTAAGCGAATGAGGCAAATGCAATGTAAGGGTTCTAAGTGAAGGATGAAACAGGTAGTTTGGATGGAGTATGTGTAGGTAAGGAAGGGTAATAGGTACTCTGTAAGTGGTTTTTCAAACTGAACAAACAAACACTTATAAAACCTATGACCTAGTTACTTTACTCTATTCTGACCTAAGTAACAACAAAAAGAAATGAACAACAGTTTATTTGAAATGAAATGTGTGAAATAACTTATGAAACTAAGAAATCATCAACTGAAGCATTTAAAAACTACTAATATCAACATCTACAAAAGAGGATTCTAACAATAAGAATTGCATGACAAAGCAAAACAACATTTTTGTTGGCAACAATGTCACCTTTTTCCCAGCTCACGATCCCACTGAGGGAGAGGTGAGATCAGAGGTGCTTGATGGCCTTTTTCTGGAGATATTCCCTGTTACTAATCTATCAACTAAATCTGAACATGAAAAGCTACTTTAACCATAAAAAGCAACCTAAATAACAAACTAAGATTTAAATCTAAATAGTAGACTTCATTCTAAGAATGCAACAAAGACACATAAAGGTAAACAAAGGAGGTACTGGGCACTTGAGATGGGCCCAACCCTAAGAGCTACAACCTCCTAAGAGATATTTAGAGCTGGATTCATCTTTATTGAACAAGAAATGAAGAATTACATCAAAACCTGTCCACAAGGGAAAGTTTGAAAATGTGCTGAAATGCAAAGCTAATCTACTGACTAAAATCGAACTACAAACTAGCTAACTTCTTCCTACAAAGTGACTAACTACTGGCTAACCAAAATGAGGCCCTAAGCCTTCTTATTTATACAAATTGAGGACCCCAACAGCCCTCCTAAACTTTAGGGACTCGGCTGCCCAAAACTTGCAGTTAATAGCAGTTCTACTTGACTTGCTTGGCTGCCCTTGTGATAATTGATTTGGTGGCCCTTGAACTCCGAGCTGATGGTGGAGAATTCGAGGAAAAGGCCCATAAATGAAGGGGACACCTTCCTAAAAATCCTCTCCATGAATTTGGTTGCCAAGTGCTCATTTAAACCTTTGATTTTTTCTCCATATTGACCAAAAAGACTACACAAAGCACACATTAGACTTGTTGGCATAATGACTAACCCGATTCACTCTATTAGCATAAATATAACAAAAAACATGCAATAAACTAATGAGAATGGTGGATTAAATTGAATTAGGAGGCTGAATGAGCCCATATAATTATCCATTTTTGGGGCTCATCATCAACCCCTTACTGAAAGTGTTGCTCATCCTCTGAGCAACTAATCTATCTCTTCATCTCTGATGGCCCTAGTGGCCTCCCTGTCATGCCAAGATTCTGAAGTGATGTCCTCTTCTCAGTCATGAAACCATGCTTTTCTCTCTTCTTCTTCCCACTGCCTGTGCTCCTTTTCCTAGAGAATTCTCATCTTCCTGTAGAACTGTCTCAACATACTGTAGAGAGGCTTTTGTGTGCAACCTTTCCATTCTCTCCCTCCAGATGGATGTCTTCGGGCTTCCCCACTCATAAGTGATGGATGACTTGGAGGGGGACCTCTCCTTTGGTGTGGTAGGGGTGTCTACAATTGTGATTGTCTCTTTTGACGGAGGCTGGGGTCTGTCAGTCTTAATCCTCACACTCCTTCTTGCCTTAAAATACAAGGGAGGCTCCCTCTTTCACTTTTCCTTCTGCTTGGGAGATGTGCTTAGGGTGGCCAGCACAGCTGCTACCTCCCTAGCTAGAATCTCAGGCGATTTCTCCTTCTGCTGCCCTTTCCCCAGACTTCCTGTAGAAAGTCTTGTAGTGGCCGTTTTCTGGCTTCCTGTAGAAGCAATTTTCTGGCTTCCTGTAGAAACAATTTTTTACTGATTTGGCTTGCTTGGCTGGGGACACCTTCTCTTTGACTTGTGTTTTGGTTGCCTTGGGTGTGCCCTCACTTGTTTGGACTTTTTTAGTCCTCTTTGCCCTGATTTGCAACCGTTTCTCCCTTGGCGTTTGTGCCTTTATTCCCCCCACGGTTTTGGGCTCAACAACTTGGCCTTTCTCTTGTTTCTCTTCTTGCTTTTTCTGTGGTGGTCTGTCCTAGGTTTCCTTACCCTTGGCTTTCTCCTCTATTGTTTCTTGACCTACTAGGGGACCTTCCCATAGTTGCTGCTCTTCAAAAATCTATGTTATGTCTGCCCCTTGAGTTTCATGTTGCTGTAACTAATTTTTCAGTAGTGCATCTTCCTCCTGTAGCTGGGATTTTTTTTTTATTTTTAATGCTTTCACTGTGTATCATCATGGTCAACTTTCCTCTTAATTCCTTTAGCTTGTCCTCCATGTGGTGTTGAGTGTTTTTCCATCAAAATGATCAGGTGAGAAAGCAGGTAGAACTGAAAATAGAGGATAGCTGAATTTTCGTCTTTTTCTAAAAGAAAATAAGGAATTTCCCATGTGCTTCTCCTTACAACATCACATGCAATATTTCCCTTTGTTTTAAACTCCTTTTATCCCGAATTTGACTCTCTGATTTTGAATTTTTTTTTTTTTTTTTGACAGAACAATAGATAAATAACATAGGTTCTTTTCAGAGAGTAGGCAGATATGCAAATTCGTTTCTTTTTTCACATAGGCTGGTTTCTATGGTTGCATGTATTTTCTTTACAACAGAATTTGAGAAAGAAGGAGACAGACTTTCAGTTCAGAGAAGGAAACAGAGAACTGTGTAGAACTCAGGGAAAATATGCATGCAGACTTTTAAACTTCACTCTTTTTTCAATCCACTGCTGTGTTTTTAATCATTCAAATAAGTCATATGCAGATAGATTTCCCCAAGCCTACCTCATTTCAAGCTCGAATTTTGACAAAAATCTCGGGTTTTCCTTATGTAGAGCTGTTTTCTGCGTTTCCTGTAGAGCGCCCCTGCACCTCTGAGCAAGCTTGATATGCAGCAGAATCTCAAAGACAGGTAGAAAAACTAGTGGAAGATGACTAGTTAATCATTTAGTGCATACTTCAGTTGAGGATGTTGTAAGTGAAAATGAATAGCAGTTGGTGACTTTCAGCTGAGCCTTCTTTAATTTCTGTGTGATTTGTGGTGAGGTGGCAAAAACGTGCGCTGACCCATGCAGACGACAGTGCTATCACAGAACATCATGTTCTCTACATGTGATCACTCCATCAATTACGTTGAAGGTCAAACAATCATCATTACCTGTTTCTCGATTTCCTCTTGAGATGGCTGAGTGCACGTGTCTCATTCACCCACCGAGTGCTGTTGAACTGGATGCTAACTGGCCACCGATTTTCTTAATACCAACCATCTCATTTCTTATGCAGTTTTCAAATTACATTCATGCAATCAGAGGAACGAGTTTTAGTCATGTACCTGGAAGTCGAATGGTTGTTGTGAGGTGTTGTGGCCTTTCATTTGCTGCATGCACTGGTTTCTATGGTTGCATGATGGCTTGGTGGCTGATTCATGGCTATTTTTTCTTGTGCAGGTATCCTTTGGCCAGATCCATGCTGTAGGAGCTGGTTTTCACGTTCAGATCTGCACCCTCAAGCTGCTGCTACTGAATTTTCACAGGACATAAATTTTTTTTCGCCATTGCTCCTGAACAACAGACCAGATCGATCTGAAACTTGCTGAGCATGTTCCTATCATCATTATGCACCTCCCATAGCAAAATTGTGATCAATGGATGCACAGATTTCGTGAAAAATGAGAAATGGCTGAAGATTATAGAGATCAATTTCTTGGAAACCGTGCATCAGAATTTGCTAAAACTGCTTGGGTAGGTTACTATCACCCATATGCATCTCCCCATGAAATAGGTTTTGAAACAGATGCATGGATATGGAGAAAATGAAAAAATGGATGAAGGTGATGGACGCTGATTTCTTAGAAACCATGCACTGGAATTGGATGAAATTGCTTGGGTATGTTGCCATCATCCCTATACAACTCCCTGTAAAACTGTTTTGTAAATGGATGAACGGTTTGCAAGTTATGAAAAAAACAAATTTCAGCACTAGGTATTTTTATTTCAAGGCATTCTGCAATTTTTTGCATGGAAAGAAAACTGAGCTTGGGCTGTGATGCAGACATGGAGATGATGGAAGAGGAGTTTGAAGATTGCAGGAGGACTTCTGAACCCTTGAGGAAACTATCATGTTCGCCAAACTACCTTTTTGCAATCCATTTTTAGCTTCTTGTAATTTCTACAGGAACTTCTTCTAGAAAACACAGTTTTCATAAAAGAAGCACAATGAGGTGGAAAAAAAATGGTGGATAAAGGTGAGGGATGGAAACATGGATGTGTGCAGGCCTCATGGACATATTCCCAGCCTTCAAGTCCTCTTCGAAGATCAATTTGGTTTTTTTGTAAGCTTCTTGTAGAAGACATAGAACTTCCTGTAGAAAACACTGTTTTCATAAGAGAAGCACAATGAGGTGGAAAAAATGATGGAAAAGGATGAGGAATGGAAACATGGATGCTTGCGGGCCTAACCAATAGATTCCAAGCTTTAGATTCCCTTCCAAAACTGAATCTGGCTCACCTGAAGGTTCTATAGGATGTTTCCTGTAGAAATACAGAACTTCCTATAGAAACGCCTGTAGCTTACTGTAGAAGGCCCAAAACTTCCTGTAGAAGGCCTAATCTCAACTCGAATGTGACCAAATCCTAAGAGAGGTGAGTGGCCATGGAGGGGGTGTCTGAGGGGATGTCCTAGAGCCTGGTACGGGCTCCTATCCTCGTTTTGCGCACCCCTCTTTTCCTGCAATGTATTCCCTGCAACCTGCAATTATTTTACAAATATTAGACCTGACTTTTTTTTTTGTTGAAAACAACTAGGGCACCTCATGGAGGTTTTCACCCTAATTTCCTGCCCTAGGCGCTTCCAAGGGAGGTTTTCACCTTAGATTTTTCCTCTTATTTCCATTTTTTTTCTCTACCCTACCCTACTTGAAAAACAAAATTGTTCTCAAGTATACGAATACTTCCAATGGAGCCATGTGCACATCGAGATTAGAGACAAAATGATGTGGAGGATTGAAATGCATGATTTGATAGCTATCCAGATTTCAGAGACCAAATGATTTCACTTTGAAGGGATTAGGCATAGCTGAAGAATAGAGTACTGCTGCAACTTAGTGACTGTCTGAAACCATATCTCAATATAGCTCTGATATCCTTGGTCCTTTTGCTGATCTAGATCATTCTCCATATCTTCTTCTCTCATGACCTTCACATCTTCCTCTTTTTGCTGAGTTTTCTCTTGAGTAGATGGAGGATTTGATGGTAACCATGAGGGAACTCTCTTGATCTCTGATTCTGATGTCTTTTCTTCATCAAGTGCAGCCCATGGTTCTTTGCTATCCTCTTTTGAATCTTCTTTTACTGGATGTGGTCCTTCAATGCTCTCATGATAATATCTTTTTTGCAATACTCTTCCTGAGCTATGGTGAAGATCATTGAGCTCAAGAGGAGTCATTTGGACATGTTGTGCCTCAGCTTTGGAATTGGGTTGAGCTATTCCAATGTGCGGGTTTGGAAATGGTGGTATGGGTAGTTGAGTGGGGGTGTATATTTGAGATGGATGTGGATGGGTTTGTGGATGGGCAGGTGGTGGAGGCAAAGGAGCGGGAGGAGAGTTGTACTGGGGCCTCCACCCCTGATGTGGTGCATTCCACTGAGGCTGTGGCTGAGCATAGGAGTGAAAGAATGAGCAGCTGGTTGGGCATAATATGGATCTGTGAAGGAACAACGAGGAGGTGTGAACTAGGAAGGATGAGCAGGGGGACCCCAAGAAGGCATGGAAGTGGCTTGATAGGGATCGTAATAGGTATTGAATGTCCCTGGCATTTCCTGTTGGTAGGGTATGGGTCCATATGGCCTCCTTTGGTTCATATAATAGAGTGATTCAGTGGCTCGTTTGGCTCTCTGATATGCAGCTTTAAGTCCAGGCAAGGAAGGGCACTGATTCGTAGGATGGTATTCTTCATAGACGAAACGCACTCTAGGGAGTGCAATGGACATTCATTCCTAGGATGCTTTCTAGTGCATCTGGGACAAAAGATGGCTAAGGCCCTCTTGGCTTCCTCTTGCTTCCTTTGGATCTACAAGGTATCTAGTTGCATGGCAAGAAAATACCTCATCTCGCTCTTGAAATCCTCCATCAGATTCTCACATTCACCTCTAAGGATTGAGTTGGAAGAAAAAGTATTGCTCCCAAAATTTCTGCTTGTAGCCATTTGCTTCAGTGGAACTTTTTTCTTCTTCTTCTCCCCTAGAGGTTCTGTAAATATGCCTTCATGTTCGCCCAGGGGTTCTTCTTAATCATAGCCATCGAAGAAGAGAGAAGGTTGGCTGTGTGAAGCAGTGGGGGGTGTTGTGCAAGTATTTTTCTGACTTATCTCTATTCCTACTAGGCATGAAAGGAAATATTTTTGGTTGATTTTTGTATTTTTCTTCTTGTACCTGCAAAACTAAAATAGATTGAACTGCAACTAACTATATTGTTGAAATGAAAATGCGGAATTGAAAGGAATGTAGGAAAAGACTAATCTATTTTGCTGAAATGAAATTGCATGAATGAAATGCTAAGCTACGGTTGCAGAATTGAAATGCTAATCTACGCTTGTAGAATTGAAATGCTAATCTATGCTTTCAAAATCAAAATTGCGGAATTGAAATGCTAATCTATGAAAGCAAAAAATGTCTACTCTACTTTTGCGGAAATGAAATTGCAGAATGGAAATGAAATAAACTACTTAGCAGAAGGTTGTAGTGGAAAATAGAAGAAAAGAAACAAACACCAATACTCTGACGCTTCCTCAACAATGGCACCAAAAAGAGTGGTGAGCCCTAGTATTGCTGTAATAATGGTGCAACTCCTGGAACTCCCTTCTTTAATTTTATCAACCCAGTAGTTCATAACAAACTTGGAAGCGACGGTGCTGTATGCACAAGTACTAGCTCTTGCCGCAGCTGTCACTTGGTTAGCTGGCCCAAGTCCACTAGGAGCTTAAGCCAACTTTTATGAGCTCTTAGAAGAAGCTTTTTAATTGATGGATGAAAGCTAACTCAAAGGAAGCTAATCTACTTGTGGAAAGAAACTGAAAGCCAAAAAGAAACGTAAACCCTAGCAAACCCTAATTCTACCGGCTAGTCCTACTAATGCAAGAAGGAAGATGCAAGCTACTGAATGAGATGCCATTGACTTCAGAAGTTAAAATGCATATTTCTAAGCTAATTTTATAATGAAATCTAAAGAAAACATCGTTTTGTATTTTTGAATGACTTTGTAGGATTATTATGCATGTGCTTTTACTGTTTTTGACTGTGCAGAGGTGGATCGGTGGAAGGAAATGCTTGTAGGAGGTTGGGAAGGTTAGAAGAGGTCCTAAGGGGTCCCCAACACCCTTCCTGAGAGTTTCATAGAGTTTGGCCATCAAGAAACCTCATTCGTGAGCTTCTATAGGAAGTATGCAGGGTTCTACAGGATGTTATGGAATTTCTACAGGACGTTCTGTGATTTTCTACAGGATGTTCCAAAAAGAGGATTTTGGAGAATGGATGGAGGGAAAAAGGTGGAGGAACGAGTATGGAGGTGAAATAGGGGTGTAGGGGAGTTCAAGACTTGGAGGATGGAGTTTGAGGAGTGGCGCAGATGGTGAGATTTGTTCAAGGAGGGATGAAACGATGTTGCACAAGAAGATGAGAATCATGGCAAAGTAAGCGAATGAGGCAAATGCAAGGTAAGGGTTCTAAGTGAAGGATGAAACAGGTAGTTTGGATGGAGTATGTGTAGGTAAGGAAGGGTAATAGGTACTCTGCAAGTGGTTTTTCAAACTGAACAAACAAACACTTATAAAACCTATGACCTAGTTACTTTACTCTATTCTGACCTAAGTAACAAAAAAAGGAAATGAATAGCAGTTTATTCGAAATGAAATGTGTGAAATAACTTATGCAACTAAGTAATCATCAATTGAAGTGTTTAAACACTACTAATATTAGCATCTGCAAAAGAGGATTCCAACACTAAGAATTGTATGACAAAGCAAAATAGCGTTTTTGTTGGCAGCAATGTCACCTTTGTCCCAGCTCACGATCCCACTGAGGGAGAGGTGAGATCAGAGGTGCTTGATGGCATTTTTCTGAATATATTCCCTATTACTAATCTATCAACTAAATCTGAAAATGAAAAGCTACTTTAACCATAAAAAGCAACCTAAATAACAAACCAAGATTTAAATCTAAATAGTAGACTTCATTCTAAGAATGCAGCAAAGACACATAAAGGTAAACAAAGGAGGTACTGGGCACTTGAGATGGGCCCAACCCCAAGAGCTAGAGCCTCCTAAGAGAGATTTAGAGCTGGTGCAAAGCTGGATTCATCTTTATTGAGCAAGAAAAGAAGAATTACATCAAAAACTGTCCACAAGGGAAAGCTTGAAAATGTGCTGAAATGCAAAGCTAATCTACTGACTAAAATCGAACTACAAACTAGCTAAATTCTGCCTACAAAGTGACTAACTACTGGCTAACCAAAATGAGGCCCTAAGCCCTCTTATTTATACAAATTGAAGACCCCAACAGTCCTCCTAAACTTTAGGGACTTGGCTGCCCAAAAGTTGTAGTTAACAACAGTCCTACTTGACTTGCTTGGATGCCCTTGTGATAATTGATTTGGTGGCCCTTGAACTCCGAGATGATGGTGGAGAATTTGAGGTAAGGGCCCATAAATGAAGGGGACACCTTCCTAAAAATCCTCTCCCATGAATTTGGCTGCCAAGTGCTCATTTAAACCTTTGATTTTGTCTCCATATTTGACCGAAAAGACTACACAAAGCACACATTAGACTTGTTGGCATAATGACTAACCCAGTTCACTCTATTAGCATAAATATAATAAAAAACATGCAATAAACTAATGAGAATAGTGGATTAATTCGAATTAGGAGGTTGAATGAGCCCATATAATTATCCATTTTTGGGGCTCATCACTTGTTCCGCCTCTCTGATTTGCTCATCCCATTTGTTAAAGAGAATTTCCTTATGGTTTTCATTTATTCTTGGTGCACCTGCTCTTTTACCCTTGTATTTTTCCTACCAAGCCAAGTATTCAGTCACCTGTTTGTCAATTAGATCATAGTCACTTCATAAATCTACCACTTGACTAGTGGTTTTGTCACTGATTTCACAATAATAACTCCACTGTGATATCTTTTGGCCCAATGCTTCTTGTTGCTGTAGTAATCGTTCGTTCAAGGAAATGGACTCCGTAATAAATTCTATAAGCTTAGGGTCGTCCTTGTGCATCTCTCTTAAATCCTGTAACTACTTTCCTTCCTCATCCAAACTTTTCTGATACCCTATCTGCATTTTTTGGAAGTCCTGCTGCAACTTCTCAAGCTGTTTCTGTGCTTCATTATTGGAGTGGGCTTGTTGTAATCGTTGTTGCAGTGCTAGTATCTGGTCTTCCCTTTCCTTTAGTAACTGCTGTACCTTAGATGCTTTGTCAATAGTTGCGGAGGCGTATGCTCCTGTGATTTGAGATAGTTTGGTGAGATTTTCAGTAGGATTGCTAGTGGGATCTTTCCACAGGACGTCTAACTGTTCTATGTTTTGAGAGAGCGTGCTTTCCAATTTCCTTTTCTTCCTCTGTCTTCTTACTACTGCTTTGTGCTGTGGGTTATAAAATATATCTAGAGGAGGGATCTCTTCTAATTTTAGTACAAGCTCAGAGGATGGAGAAATATGAATATGCTCCATAACTAAGACTTCGCTGACTGTTCTTGTGACTACTTCTTTTACTACCTGTGCATTTGTTGACAGTTGTCTTCATAGTTTGTCCTTCATGGTTGATCAAGTCATTGAAGATTTCCCATTCTTTGTCCAATTCAGCTATGACTGGTGGTGCTTGGATGACGAGAGGGGAGGATCTCCTTGCGGGGAGGAAATAACCTGTAGATGTAGAAGTTCCTTTGATTGGGCAGTATCCTTTACTGACCCTTCGCTTTTATCCAGTTCATTTCCAGATCTTTTAGAATGTTCAGACATTTCTTTTTCAGACTTGGACTTAGATCCGCTAGTACTTGAACTTCCACTAAGGCTAACACTTGGAGTTGGTTCTCTTAAGGGTTTTAGGCATAGTTTCTCTAAAGGAATACTAGCTAGCCTTCTTTCCCTGTATATTTTGAACCTTTGGAATTCTTCTGGAGATAGTTGGAATTGGGATGTGTGCATAATTTCTTCCAATGTGTTTTTATATTGGAATATATCATCAAATAAATCCTTTTCTCTAGAGAACACCTTTATCTTGACTGCAGTTGTAAAATTGTGGGCAACCTCATGAAGGTCAAATGGCCTTCCAGTGAATTTGAATAGCTGTAAGCACGTGATATTATTTACTTCTGTGAAGGTGTGGCCTACATCGAATAGCGAGAAGGCCCCACAGGCTACAGGAAACTGTGGCCATATAGCCTTCTTTTTGTCTTTTAATTCTTTAGTTAGGTCACCTTCCCCACAGGTTTGATAGGTGATCTCTCGGGCTAAGAGTTTATCAAGGATATATAAAGGTAGGACATGAGGGGGTGCAGAACTTCCAAATACCCTAACATAAGTAAACAATTCTTCCTTGAACCATATTGCGACAGTGAGGATGTCTACTTCTGCTTCAGGTGAGCATCTCAGAGGGTCCTTATCATACAAAATTCTATACAAGGGAAACATAATTCCATGAAAAATTTGGTAGAAGTATGGAGTGAACTGAGAGTCCCATAACTCTTTGTGATAGACATGGATGGGTAAAGGGTCTTGTGTCGTCCACTTCCAACCCATAACAGGAAATTTAGAAACATAACATATTGCATCCATTATATATGCGGAAAGGTAAAAAGGAGGATAAATTCTCTGAGCTACAGCTCTTTTGGACCGGTAACTGACCATGGCGGTGACCACATTATTAGACAAAATTTTGGCCCAATCTACAATGGTGGTGTTTGTGGCAGCATCCAATAATGGTAGCCATTCGGATGAGAATTTGTTGATATCTAGCATTCCAAATATTTTACAGAGCATGGCAGCAACAAAGCAGTATGGAGAGGTAAGGGAACTAGTACTGTTAATACCGTGTTTATCTTTCTTCAGCGGCTCATCTCTTCTAGACCAGTCTTTGGTAGTTTTTGCCAGGTCTAGGTTTTCTTTTACAAATTTCTCCATAAACTATTTATTGTAGGTTGCCTGTGGCTCTGATAGATGATACACGAGCTTCAAATCCTGCACAGCAAATGAACCGATGAGTCCTTGACCATGAACTTCAAACTGTCTATTTTTGATTTCTACGCTATCTAGTATCCATTTGACCATGTCCGTGTATGGGAGAATTTTTGGCCTCGCTTCTATCCGATGTAAAAATGAGCAAGCTAGCTCTGTGAGGGATGCTTCAGAAGAACTTTGTGAGCCTGCAATAGCCGTAACCTCCATTACTCTAGGATTCTCCTCTTCGAGCATATTATACATGCCTTCCCATGTAGCTATTCCCGTGTCTCTGTTACAAGCCATGTCTATATACAAAGGTGCCATTTTCTCTTCTTCGAAGCTCGGGGCTTTGCTTTTCTTTCCCATTTCAGCCTGCGTATTGCTTTGTATTGTCCTCTGTTCTCCATTCCTGCAATTCACAAGTGAAGTGAAAATGAATGACAAGGAAAGGCGATGGGAAAGTTTTAAATGTCATAGACATACCAAATATACCACCTTACGTGAAATGTTCTTTGAAGAGCACGCACCCATATTCTATTAATAACTGACAACTAACTCCTTTACTAGCATTTAAAGCACATAACCATGAGTCAGCTTATGGAAACTACTTTTCCTGAATAGTGTTCCTGAAAGATCAGCGATGGAACGATTTTGTGATTTTCTTCGCAACATCGCAGATGGCAACATCACAGATCGCAATATAGATCTGATATGACGTCGCAACATCGCTTCATCGCAAAATCGTGATATCACAATGTCGCAATATCGCAGATCGCAGGAATGTTATGTATGACAAATTTTGTTAACCTGTTCCTTGCGAGATGCAATCTTGCGATCGGCGCCATCGCACATCGGCAGATTTTGAAAGTAAGTTATGTTAAATGCAATGCGATATTTGTTCATTATCGCTATCTCGCAAATGTTGGAATTGTGCTTGTAAGGTGGCATCCCGCTATCTTCTTGCGATGTGATTTCCCTCGTTAAAGATCTTTTTTCCTTATCATAAACTTAGATTTGTAAAGTTTCCAAAGGGGATTCCTAAACTTATAATGGTAACTTTATTTGTGAAAAGGAAATGTAAGCACTATTTTGATTTCCTTGGATTTTATAACTGGAAATGTAAGCACTGTTTTGATTTCCTTGGATTTTATAACTAAGGGTCCCCACTTATTTAGTATTAGCAATAACACTTCATATGGAGGGGGGTTGTTGGTGGCCACAACAGACCTCTGCACCCCAGTGTCGATACTACAAAAGTGAAATTGCCATAATGCATAATGAAGGCATGTTCTATGTCAAAAGGGAAGCACAATGCTGATCCATCAAGATGTTACTCCCTCCAGAAACACCTCAAAGCATGCTAGATGTGGGATGATGGGCACGACATCTTCAATTTCCTCCAAGAAATGATAGGGAATAATAGCCACTCCACATAGGTGCAACGAAATGATATGCAACCATTCTCTGTTTCATCGACACTTGTTCATTTCCTTAGGAAGAAGGATGCTCCAACAAAGGTGGCTTCGATGTGTCAACAATCTCATCGACCGTTCTCCTCTGTACATTTTTTGATCCATGTAGTGAAAAGAGAGGGGAGTGGAAAAGTCAGGGGAGATAGGGGGGTCAGTTCCTGAAGGCATAAATATTACCTCCGTAGGTGAGAGTATGGTTTTTTTTGTTTGGCAGAACAACTTTTGTTTATTGTGAGTAAGGAAGATTGTTTGGGTTAGAGAAGGAACCGTTTCTCAGATTGATTTTCCTCTTCTTTATATGTTAAGAATCAGGATGTTGCTGTGAGCATAAATATGAATGTGATTTGTGTTTGTGCCCATTGATGACTTACAATTTATGATTAGCTTTGGGTGTTTGAATGTGATTCTTCATCATAGTTAATTCGTGAGTAGTCCCTGATTTGAAACTATGTTAAACATCAGTTGCAAGCTTTAATTCCATAAAAGGAATGTGTATTCTTGTGTGAGTGATTGGATTGCAATTTAGAATTGATGCAACCTTGTTCTTATGTGAACCAATAATTGATTCATTTAAACTTGGGATTCATATATGATGTTTAACATCTCTTTCATCATGCTCCTGCAAGATAGATTAGGATATCTAGAACTAGATTAGAGTAGTTAGAAGTAGTGTAGATAAGATTTAATACATAGAGGTTAGCTGTTCTATTTTGTTGATTTAATTGAAGTCTTCCTCGTGGAAGCAATTTGTCAATGTATTTAACAGTTTACGGGGTCCCTTAAAACCCATCAGAACTAGCCATTCCAAATGAAAGTAGGTCTAATTGGGGCTTGCGATTGGGTTAGTTCCCCTTGTTGGTATAGCGAACATTCGCCATGTCAACAAGTTTTCGCTAGAAGGAGGGCCTAAACCTTCGTCCACAACTTTTCAAGATTTCATCTATAAGTGTGATGCATGGATCCAAGAAGACTAATACATGAATTGTGAAGGTTGAAAAGACCCCTCCTCTCATTTGGAAAAGCCTCATTTCGTGTAGAAATTTTGATAGATTTAACACATATTCAACAGAGATTATCCTGATCATGTACTATTGCGGAAAACATACACAATACATAAGCTCCTCTATGTTGATCATCAATATAGCAGCATCAATAACAATAAAACGGCAAGAGCATTCACACATTAACATAGTATGTATCCCGGGGAAAGCATCTCGCTAAAAACCCCAACTATCTGTATATTAATGATTGAGTCATGTAACATTACACAGTACAATGCTTATCACAAGCAATCCAGTACCAGCTCCACCTGTTACACACAATACAGCTCAGATCTGAATCAATCACTGGCTCAAATCTCTTCCGCTGCTTGCCTTCCTCCGCTGCTCAATACCTGCACAAGAACCGGTGATAATACCAAGGCAGCCACGTCTTTCCTTGGCTAAATCACGT